>JAQFVV010009599.1:0-11307 GCA_028023455.1 Epiperipatus broadwayi | reverse complement strand
ATATATATATATATATATATATATATATATATGCGACCAAATTAAGAGTTCAACTACTTTTTCACAACGTAAATTACTGCAATATACCAACACCCATTTCTATATTTAATAGACAAAACTATATCACAGACAAAGTAGACTATTCTGTTCAAAGCCAAAAATCAATAGAAATTTTATGAACTTATTTATGAGATTTTTCTATTTTTCTTTTACATACATATACATTAATTTTCATCTTAAAAAAGGAAGAATAAAATATGACAATTGAAAAATTAGAAGGCACCGTATAGATAAGTGTGTACAATTTTTATTAATTGTTGACTTTGACAAAATAATGTAGGTTGTTAGAACACCACCTTAAATTAAGTATTCACAAAAAAACAAAAGTCCCAATTTAATTCCCAAGCTAATATTCTTAGTAGTCAGGTCAGCAATAGCTGAAAAATAGAAGACAATAATACCACTGTTAATTTTGTATTATGTATTAACTTTTAATTTTATTACCATTGTTGTTGAAAATTTTAAATAAAGTTTGATTTTTTAAAAAAATTTAATAAATAAAATACTAGGTGACAGAAATGGTCCAAGCTCATTTATAAATTGAAGTAGAACATTATTAAAAAGTTTTATATTTGTTAAATAAGAAAATAATTATAAATATTAAACAGCAAGTAAATGCAAATTAGAAATATAACAGAAGTTGTAGTACAAATAGCATCTTATGGAAAAAGCAAATGTACAAAAGCAGTCAAACTGAAAAAGTTTTGTGTTAGTAGTGAGAATAACATTAAAATGGTAAAAATAATAAAATACTAAAATACATTGTAGTATACAGATGACAAATACTTAACATGTATCAAAATAAAACTGGGATAGTGAGCTTAAAGAAATTAAAAAGCATTTCCACAGCAATTAAGGCTTTGAACCACTAAAATATAGATCCAGGATATTTTGATATTTTGAAGAATATTTATCAAAGTGCAACAGCAGCAATTAGATTACATTTTGACATTAAGAAGACTAACATTGATAAAGAATGATGACAGAATGATTCTATATTTTTAAAACTTTTTATAGTTATTTTATAGAAAGCATTTTGAAATCACAAATAAAAAACTAAGGAATTAAAATACCTGGACATTATTAAGTTATCTAGATTTTGCAGATGAAGTTATTTTTGCAAACAATGTTTTAGAGAAAGGTTATAAGATATAATAGATGAAAGTAAAAAGCAATACTAAAGATAAATAATAAAAAGACTAAAATTATGTTCAATACATTTTTCCAGAAAAGAATATAAAGATTAATACTCATGAGTTAGAAGAATTTAACAACTGCTAATATTTTGATCAAATTATTATAATGGATAAAAATAATTTTAGAATTAAACTCAGATGAAATGCTTTTATTAGAAATAACAATATTAAAATGAAATATTGAAATCTTTAAAAGAATGGGTTTTTTTAAATATGTTTTATTATTTCTTATTTATAGATCCAATGCTTAGAGAGATTTCAGATTATCCAGTGTAATATGGAGAGTTGATTAAAAGCAAAATACTTGAATGAGAGAACACATAGATATCATTGACAATATTGACTGAATTAAAAACTAAAATAGAGTTAATTTTAAAATAGATGATAATAGGTAAACAACTGAAGTCTTAATTTGGATTCCAAAACATTGTAAAATATCTAGTAAGAAACCACATATGAAATGGATAAAAGAAATAAGTGTTTAATGGTGTGATGTAGAGCAAGAACTGTATCTATGAAATACCATGTGAATGTGGAAGAACATATATTGGTGGGATCAGTCACCCTATTAAAAAGTGATAGCAAGAACACAAACTGATGATTAGAAGAAAAAAAAGAGATGTGACTAAGATAGCAGACCATGTATGTACCAATGAATGTATGTTCAATTGGGAAAATACAAAAGTATTGAATAGAAAAGATACACAGAAGAAAATTTAAAGAAACTGCTCACATAACAATTGTGGAAAATCTCATAAGTCAACCTAGTGTGACTATACATGCAACTTTACTCTTAGGAAAAAGTGGAGAAATCAGGCAGAAACTAATAAATAAGTATATGAAATTTCTACTGACATTTGTGCCTATTAGGATGGCCAAGACTATAAGGATCCAGAATCAATTCCCATGCTCATACTGAGCTGATCAGACCTGTAACATCTGAAGAAGAGGAGAGAATAATACCTCTCTTACATTGTACACATACTAACCTATGTCCTATTATTAACAGTTGAATGTATTTGGAATATTTAAATAAAGTTAAATTTCCCTAAACACATTCAATATTTATATTAGATAATTGGAAAAACTGGATTAAACTTGCAAAAGACCATCTGGCATTAGATTGAGGATGTTTGAAATAATGACTGATAAAAAATTGCCTAAATATTTTTATAATATTTTTTTCTCATATTTTCAGATTTTTAAAAAATATAAATTGTAAGAGATATTTGTAATGATAAATAAATATTAAAATTGCTTTGGTTTTTAACACTTATGAAACAATTTTTTTAATAAATAATTTATTTTTTCACTATTTGTCTCAATGCTTTACATTTTAGAAGTTCTTAATTCATCTTATGAATGTTCTAATTTAAATTTAACAAAAATTTATATTTTATATGGTGTCTTGAGATATATACTATTGGCAAGATTTGTAATAAAACAATCAATTTAACAAGTCATTAAACACAAAAATCTATATATTACTAACTGAATTGGTTATATATATTTCATTTTTTATATTTGTCTGTAAAAAAAAAATGTTTTGGTATTTAATAAATGAATCTTCTAACAAAAGTTCAGTTACTATTGGTCATTTATTTATATTTTTTGTTCAAATTAGTAACTATCTGATGCAATTTCATTGATTTTTCTTAATTTTTTTAGACTCATGTTATTTACTAGCTAGAGAATCATTACATTTGTTAAGATATGGAGCAATCTTTAGTGAAATATTAGGAAAATAAATATAGTTGAAATAGAAATAATCAAATAAATTAATAGTTACTAAATATAAAGTAGTGAAATTGTTAAAATATTTTTACAATTAGTTTTATGCAATTAATAACGATTTCTACATTATGACTTTCATAATAAAGGTGACATTGCTTTTTTATAAGATTTTGAAACATGTATTGATAAGACATTTTGATGTAATGTACAATGAAAACAAGAAATTGAATACTTAAAATGCTTTATATTTGTTATTGTTGTTTGCATGTGTAAACTACGCATGTGTATTTAATGTATATTTAACTCTTGTGATTGTAAGTAAATTTTTTTAACTATTATAGACATATAGATTCACTGTAGGATTAAGGTCTGTCTGATTCAGTTTCCAATCAATATTCTTTTTTTCGCCATTCTATAAACATCATTATTTCATCTATCTCACATATGGTCTATTTCTAAATCTTTTACAATCTCTTGAAATCCAATTTGAGACTTTAATTAACCATTGATTGTATCTTTTTTAGAAATATGTTTAGTCTAGTTCCATTTCTGATCCTTAGAAAGTTTATCAAGACATTATAACAGCAATTCACATTTAATCCTGATCTTGTGATAATTCAAGAAGTAGGCTCACGTTTTTAACAAAAAATTTCCAACTTCTTTTGCATCTGAATTCTACCAAAAGCTGCAAAAAAAAATTAACACCAAATGAACATTAAGCATTAGTGGTAGTATTTGGCATTAAATATTTTTATCAATACATATGTGACCTAACACACAAAATAGTCCCTCGTCGCAAATGCTTGTTTGATTTCCTATATACTAAAAAGCATTATTGATTTTCTAAATCTTAAAAAGCTTCATTAGTCAATTTGTTAATGGGGTATAATTATAAAATTTGAGTATCACAAAAAAGTTAAAATGTACAGACACACTATCTACAATGTCAGATAGTGCAGAGCTAGTGGTACAATGATATATTTAAACTATGTTCATATTCTAAAATATAAATAAATAGCAAGATGGTGGACTATACATGACTACTCAGAAATACATATTCTTGGTGTTTGTCAATGCATACTCTAAATGGGCAGATATAAAATAGTAAAGAATATCACTACAGAGGAAACAAATTCAAAGTTCAACAAATGACTGACAATGTTATTTAACTCTTATAACAGATTTCAAATAAATTAAAGCTGTCAGACTTAATAAAATAGATTGGGAAATATTAGCCTAAGAAACAATCCAAAATCCTTTATAAAATTTTTTTGAAGCATATGCAATGTTTACCAATAAAAATGTAACTTGATGAACAATTAAGTTCTAATTTCATGTGAAAGATAAAAGCAAGTCCTAGGATTATTTAATCAAAGCCATTTAATGTCAAGTATTAGTTAATATTTTGTTAAATCCTGTTTTTATTAGTTGAACACATATTTATACTAAGCACTCAATTGAAAAATTCATCATATTGGTCACAGTATCTTCAAAGTTGAGACCAGTAAATTGATTCAATTATCTGAATCCACATGTATTGGTTTTTAATTGAGAGTGCAAAAAAAACTTTGTTGTTTAACAAAAAATATTTTTAGCATATTTATTAGCATAGTTTTTTAGTTGCCTTTTTCAAGATATATTGATTTTTTTAAATATATAATATCTAATTAATTAAAGAATATTTACAATGATTAAAAAATCATCATTGAATTCTTGTATGAAAAAATGTTTGAGATGGAGACAAGCCTGTATTTGATTCAATTATCTGAAGTGACATATAGTTTTTTGTAAAGCAGGCTTTGTATTCAGTAAAGCTATGTTTTTCTAATGTTATTTAGTATGCTTTCCACCTGTTAATTTCATATAAGTAACAGAGACTGTAAAATTTTAAGAATTAGCATTTAGGCAACATAATTTTACTCAGAAGATACTTGGATGGGTGTTGAAATTTTGCAATAATTCTCAGAGTGAAAAAATAGTATAATTCTTAAATTAATTTATTTTGTTATTTTAGTTGTACTTTTTACATTCAAAATATGTTTTTATTGCATTTTTGAGGGGGGATGTAATTACTAATGGATATTATTTTTTTTGTACTGATCTCTTTTCTCAACTGTATCTAAAATATATTGTAGTATATAATTTATATAATGTTTGTTAAGTTTTACAATACTGGTTATTTTTGGCTGTTTAATAAATCATTCCTAAAATATTATTACATATTTTAGGAAATAGGTAAAAATATAAAAAAATACCACCAATATTCAATTTAAGATATTTCTACGTAATGTCTTGCATTTCAGTAGCAGTTTTGTTTATGACATTCTTTTGTTCTTCTATTGTCTTTGAAAATTTACTTCAATTTCATTTCTAGTGTATCAAGATAGTGTTTTATATTGATTCATTAAAGTTGTTTGTGAATATTTAAGTAAAATAATTGATATTTATATATAGTTCAAATTTAATACCCTTTTTTTCTACATCTTAAGGTTTGTTATTTGAATGCTTCCATCAGTTATGCTCATAGGCAATAAAATGTAATGATCATGGTGCAAGAAGTTCTTCATAAGAATGTTAAAGAAAAAATGTAGGGCTATGCTGACAAATTGATTTACTTACCTGATGCAACAAGTGTTGGGTTTCTAACTAAGAACACACTAATCCTTGTGTTTGGTTAAAGCTTCTTTTATCAGATTTATTAATCTGATTTTCTATTTGCTTTTGTTTAGATGCATAGCTTTGTTATTAGATTTATAATATGCTGTTAAGAAAAGTATTACCATAATGATTTGAAGATATATTGTTGATCCTTATTGAGAAAAGCAGAATTGAGATGGGTACAAGGGTTAGTAAATACATAGATTCATGTTAAAAAAGGCAATAATTTAAGCAAGACTAAGCTGGTAATTTACCTCACTTTTCTGAAATCACATATGTATCATTTTATAATTAAGCACGAAGCAGACAATACATTTCAACAAAAAAACTAATTTTTTTTCACAAATTTCTTAATATTCTTTTTGCAAATTAGTTCCTTTCAAATAATAGAAAATTTTAAAACTTTAAAAAGTAGCACTCAAATAAGATAATATTGTTTATAAAATAATATTTATATAAATGTTAGCATTTTACAGTAATTTACATTGTAATAAAGTAGTTCAATTCTTAAACTGGTTGCTTTTTTAAATAAAATTTCTGTATCTCAACTACTAACAAAATGGGTTTTCATGGCATTTGTGAAAAGTATTTATAGAAATGGATATTAATTTTTTTTTCACTGCTCCCATTTTCCTATTGCATCTAAAATATAATACTTGTAGTATTATTTATCCAAATGTTGTTGATCTGTTTAATAATTTTACATTTAAATTAATTTTGGCTGTTTTTGATATCAATTCTACAATATTATTCTACATTTTTCTTACCCAGTTGTAATATAAAGAAACATGGGCAACATTCTATATTAAGTTATTTTTTTATTAAGAGTCTCAATAAAAAAAATAAGAATTTGATTTTAACAAAAAGACAGTTATTTTTATTATCCCACTTTTGTTTATACTTTTCAAAAGAATATTTTATCTTTAATAGATCATAATATGTGTTCAGATTCTTTCATTAATGTCATTTGTTATATTTAAATGCTTTCTCTGAATTGGCTTCAGCATCAACTATGTACTAACATTTTGTTCAGTCTTGGTTTTTGTTATTTGAATACATACATATACTATGCACTTAGCTAGAAAGTCATTGCATTAGTTATGGTATGAGTGAATCTTATCAAAGTGCCTAGAAAAAAATATAATTGAAATAAGACCATATCAGTAAATTGTTTCAAATACCGAAAATCATATATATTGGTTTCTAAGTATTTCTAAGTACATTTTCTGCTTAATCAAAAACATATTTTTAGTATATTTATTACTATAATTTTGAAGTCACCACAATGATAAAAATTGTGATTATATTTATTTGAAAAAAATATTTAAGGTGAAGATGAGCTTGTAATTTAACTCTTTTGTCTGAAGCCAAATATGTAATTTTGTTGTTAAATGTAAAGTTAGTATTAAATTTAAAAAAAAAAGAATTATTAACATGCTTTTTGAAACTTAATATCATACAAGTAATCATGATTTAAAAATTTTAAGGAATAGTATTCATGTAACATGGTTTTGTTTATAAAATTTTTAAATGGATATTGACATTTTACTATGATTTATAATGTGACTAATTGTATAATTCTCAAATTGGTTTTTTTTTCTTTTCTTATTTCTTCAATAATTATATTTTTTATGATATATAAAATATATTTATGGACAAATAGGTATATTGTTTGCAATGTCTAAAATGTGATATTTGATGATATTTTTTTAACATTTGCTTATGAAATCATATTGTAGTTGTTATTGTTTTGGCAGAGGGAGGAGGGTATTTTTCAGAGCCTTCCTAAAATGTTATTATGCAGTTTGTGCTAGGATGGTAAAAATATAGAGGAATATTGCTATCCTTCTGTATTAAGTGTTAATGTCCTATATTTTATAAGAGATTGGGAATTTGAATTTTTTAACAATACAATTGTTTTTATTAAATACATTAGTGTTTGATACATATTAATTATAATTCATGTCTATTCTATGACTTTAAAAAATAATTTATCAATCTATTTATATCTTATTAATTCTGTGTGACATAATATTGTAAAAAGATTAGTGAATTCAAGATGTGCAATCAATTCCCAGTGTGAAAAGTGATGAAAAAACTATATTTGATCAAAAATATGTAACTTTTGTGCTTATTTTGGTTTATAAATGTCGTGATTTTTTCAATAACTGACTATATGATTATTAGTTTTGAACTTTTCATACATCCCTACAAGACAATTGTGAATTTATCAAAATCTTTTTAACATTTCTAAATACATTTTTTGCTTTATGTTCTTAAATTAAAAAATATTTTTCATTTTCAGAATTAAAAATAAAAGTGAAATAGTTCGTTGAATAGAATTTCAGAACAAAAAATTTTAAGAAATAAATTAATTTCTTTTTTTTTTTTTTAAGTACTATTACATTAAACTGCATGTTCTAATTAATTTTTTAATTAACTTGTTATTATTAAAAAAAATTTAATTAAGTAAAAATTTATTATCTTTAGTAATAGCCTTTCTGTTAGTATCATTAAGTTTAATTTATTACGTTTATATTTCTGTTTTTTAAGTAACATGCACACATACAAGGAATTAAACAAAAATAAACAAACGAATAAAAAACACTTTAACCTCTTTAATATTTTAATTTTATAAAATTTTTAAAATCAATTTAAGTAGTTAAGCAATTTCATATTTATATATATAAAGTAAAAATTTAATTTGCTTTGTTTGCATTGCAAACTATTTCTTATTTATGGGATTTTCTTTTTTATATTCTCCATATTTTGATATATTTTCTTCTTTTGTTGCTGGTATTAATTTTTTTCTTTTTTAAAATAAATTTTATATTTTTATTTTATCTATGTATGAATATATATATACATAAATTTATAAATAAATATTAGAAAATGCAATATTTAAAAGTTTATAAAAATATATCTATAACCGTCACTTAGAAGTACTTTCAACTATCTTTGTAGTTTTCGTCAACTAATATCATATATATATAAAAGACATATTTTGAGGGATCATCCGTGTTAAAAAATTTAAATATTGATATACGACGTTTCGACTTAAACGCTATAATATAGATACAACATTTTCTACTCATCAAATAATCAACAATATAATAACCTAGCCTAAGGATTCAATCCCTCTTGAATCTCATGTGAAAATTGTAAAGCTTCTTACATAGGTTTGAGTAATAATTGCATCAGTGTTAGGAAAGATGAGCCTGCTAATGCAGTTAAACAACACTCATCATCATCAGCACTCTCACTCCATACTATAGATTCAGGTTATAAAATTGATTTTTCTAGTACCAGGATTATATCCAGATGTGATAATGTCTACCAGTGCAAAATTAGAGAAGTCATTGAAATACTTAAAAAGCCAGATTGTATCAATAAGCAAGATGATTGATGCAAACTTCCTCCTATTTGGAAAGATTTTTTTAAAAAACATTCTTAATTTAACATTTTAGCTATTGGTGGAACTTTAACATTTTTTTGAATCAGTGATTGTAGCACCTCTATAACCATCTTTCTACCTTTTATCACCTAATGGATGACTTGTGTGATCAAGTCGAAACATTGGTATATCAATATTTAAATTTTTTAACATGGATGAACTTGCAAAATATGTCTTTTTATATGCAATCCATAAAAATCTTCATATCAATAATATTATATATTGTACCATTTATTTATATACGGTACAATATATTGGCATTTGGTAAAAGCTAAAAAAAAAAGTAAATTTAGGTTTTTTTTTTAGTATAATTTATTTTTTTTTAAAAAAATGTAAAATGAAAGATAAATTGCCCTTTCTTATTTTTTTTTATGTAATTAGAAATAAAGGTTAAAATTGGAGAGAACAAAAGACACACAGATTACTAATCCCAATAAAGTAAAAGAATTCAAAAAGTAAAAAGATAAGCTAAAAGAAAAATATTTTAGCTAATTAAAGATGGCAGAATTATGCTAAAAAAATAAAGACTTTGTAATTGAAAAATGATATAGAATGTACAAGATTATGAACCTAAATGCCATGATAATAACATGCGCAGAAGTCTGAAAACTGGGCCTTTAGTATAAAAAGGCAGAGACCAGTTTGACGAACATCTTGTTTGTCTGTTTTTTCCTTTGTCTGGTCTTGGATTATTAAATCCAAGACCACTTCATGATGAAATAATCCTTCATGTGGGAGTAGACTGGAGCTTTAGCAGACATCGCTACTGAAGATGGACAACAGAAAAGCTTCTGTGACTAGCCTTCAGAATAGACTACAAGATCAATGGTATAACCAATGGACGAGCTCATTCTAACCCAAAAAACTATGCATAGTTATCTACTACCTTTCTCACTAAATTTACCAGTAAGCTATGATTTATTATTCCTGATTGTGATTAAATTGTTGACAAACCATTTTGCAAAAACACATAAAAATATACGTATGATAAGATCCCGATATAGACTTTCATGTTATTGTTCAAGAGACTCTTGTTTACTCCAGAACTTTTTAATTAATTATTCAACTGTTATTTTTTTTATTAATGTTTTACATCTAGATTAGTGTGTATTCTCTCCAGTTTATTTAATTCGCAGTTTAATGTAAACATATTTTTAATGTGTTAGAATAAAAATATTTCTAATATCGATTTTCATTTGTACATTATTAATAATATTTATTTGTGTTTATTATTAAATTTATTATTAGTTTAGTAAGATTTAAAAATGTAATTTACCTTTGCCAATATGTTTTGAATAGGCTCCAGGAATAATAATATTTTAAAAAATAATTTTAGTTACGGTAAAATCTAATACCGTCTGTTGAAACATTTTTTATTTTTTATTTACAACTTGCAAGACGTGCTGGTGACAGATTTCAGTGTATTCTTATGAATCCTGGTGCCCAGATCAAATAAATAAAAAGCTGATTTCATCAATAGCACAATTCATAACAATTACTAGGTAGAGTTGATCAGGAAATATAGTTATGTTTTTTTAAATAAAAAAATAAACCTTTTTTTACTTTTACATAACTTGATCAAATCGCGTGCAGTTTATATTGCATGTAGAGGCCTAATCAGATGGAAAACGTTACAATATATATAAGTGTTGTCACAAACAATGTATATATTGTTCATATATAGCATGAGTACAATAATTGTTTCATTTATTAAGCATATGACTGAAATTAAAATGTCTTTAGTTTAAATAAAAAAGAATGTGTGAGACAATTAATATTTAGACCTATAAATTGGATAGAAATTTTCAGGGCATAATTATTCATAACTTAATATTCAAATCCAATTTGGATGAACTTTGAATTTCTTCAGGTCATAAATTAGTTTAAGATTTTTTTTCCAGATCTAAGCCAGCTAGGTATCCAATGATGTCTAGCTATTATTAGCTAGAAGATAAAATTATCTATATCATAAACTGATATATTAAGAATTCTAAAACATATATCAATTAAGCATGTAAAAGATTGTCTACCATAAAAAGCCGGACTTTCGGTGATTTTTTTTAAAGGATAGAGAAATTTTATTAAAAAATATATTTGGCATAAACAACCATCACTTTGATTTTATTTATTAAAAACAAAACCAGAATGTGGAAAAGCCACAATATAGTAACATATGATCTAAAAAATGGATTAGCAACCTATCAA
>JAQFVV010009598.1:0-11319 GCA_028023455.1 Epiperipatus broadwayi | reverse complement strand
AAAATTTATGTCGAGATTTAAATCCTTTGCATTTCTTAAAATGAAATTTGCTTGATTATCACTAATTTACATGAAAGGTGGACTATATGTTTCATATATCTTAATAATCTCCAGGGTGAACATTCTATAGTGATTCAACAATTTATTAATGAATAATCAAGCAGGGTTATGATAAAAGTATGTAGTTAACTACATTAAAATTATGATCATGAATACCACCATATACTCAGAATTGACAGACTGCATGCTTGGAATATCAGGCATTAATATATCTATATATAAGAAAAATATGGAGTGCAGTTCTAGGTTATAAAAGATAGGGAAGTATATCTGATGATTAAGCAGAGATGTCATCATACAGATAACAGGGTCATATGGAGCAGAAATTGATGTTTGCTCCTACAACCAATAATGAATTGATTACTACCAAGCAGAAATGAGCATCTGCATTGATAATAATAATGGCCAAGATTCTTCAAATATGAGAGATATGCCCGCCTTTAGCATGATCATAATCTAGGAATACCTGGAAAATTCATTTCTCCAAAGCAGGAATGAATGTCTGCTTGAAGAACTATGAATCAAAAAATATATCTACAAATAATCCAGCAATGCAAAATTAATTAAAAATGAAGAGCATTGAATAACTCTTCTATGAGTGCATGCAATTAATAAAATCAACAAAACAAGCAAGATTGGCCACATTATAAGTTTAAATAAATGGTCAGATATTACTTTACTGGCCAAACTAAAGCCTAATACAACTACTAAAAGAATCCAATAATCCTGCTTAATTGAAGAACTACCATGCAGATCTTACACTAGAAGAAATATATTGCATGATAGCTGAAGAAATCTATGATTTACATGGATAATTATAATGAGATGTTTTTGAATACTGACATTAACTTATCTCAATGAATATAAATCAAATGACATATATTTGTCCCTTCAAATAAATTGATAATCTCAGTTTTAATATTATTTTCAAAACTAATTCAACTTCTAAGAACACATGATTTTCTAACTGCAAAGATAAAATTTATAATTGAAATGCATGGCAGATTATATTTTAGTAAAACAAATACTTTGACAGATGAGGGAGGGGGGGCTTAAAACTTCTTTGCACTTTTAATTAATTACCTTACTTTTAAGGGAGAAAGCTAATTCTCAGAATTTTAAGAAATAAAATGTGTTTACAAAATAGCAGTCCATCACCTGATTTTTTTAGAATAATAAATCTAGATATATGTAATCTTTCAGAATAATCACATCTAATACTATATTCGATCATTCTTAGCAATGTACATATGAATTGTTTTACTGGTCAAAGGAATGTAGATATTTTAAATCTAGAGTTTAAGTGTTTTCCTGAAGGTTTGCAATGATGGTGTTCTAGTTGTATTTTTATATTGAACTATTTCCATCATCTAAGTTTAATTTTATTTAAATATTCCAAATACATTCAATGGTTAGTAATATCACAGCAAACAGGTTAGTATATGCACCAACTGTTAGTAATATCATAGAAAACAGGTTAATATATGCACATTTTGAGAGGTTATATTCTACCCTCTTCTTTAGGTGTTGCTGGCCTGACCAGTGGCAGTACTAGCATGGGATTCAAACCTGAGTTCTTAGATTCTTGATTATTTAATTTTAAGGTAATGCTCTAACCAACTGAGCCATCCTGCCAAAGGCAATAGTATGTAGTAATTTCATATACTTATCTATGAGGTTCCTCCTGATTTCTCCATTTTTTCCTAAGAGCAAAGTTGATTAGTGGTTTCCATACATTATATATAGTCATACTAGGTTGGCTTATGGAATTTGTTGCCATTGTCAAGAAAAAAGATAATTATTGGTACTGTACTGTACCCATAAATTTCAAAAATAGCAGATAAATTAAGGAAAATCTGTAATCAGTATAACATCAAAACAGCTTTCCAGAGCCATACCACACTATGAGGTATTCTAACATCTACAAAGTCTAAACTTAAAGTGCTGAAAAGAAAAAAACATCTATGAAATACCATGTGAATGTGGAAGAACATATATTGGTGAGACCAGCTGTCCCATTGAAAAGCACTTGCAAAAACATAAACTGATGATTAGAAGAGAGAAAATAGATGTGTCTAAGAGAAAATTTAAAGAAGCTGCTCACATGACAATGGCAAAAAATTTCATAAACCAACTTAGTGTGATTATACATAATGTATGAAAACCTTTAATCAACTTTACTCTTAGGAAAAAGTGGAGAAATCAGAAGGAACCTCAGATAAGTATATGAAATTACTACATATTGTTGTATTTGGTAGGATGCTTAGTTGGTTAGAGTGTTATCTTAAAATTCAATAATCAAGAATCTAAGGACCCAAGTTCACATTTCATGCTAGTACTGTCACTGGTTGGGCCAGCAACACCTGAAAAAGAGGGGAGAATAATACCTCTTGAAACATTGTGCATATACTAACATTTTTGCTGTGATATTACTAACAGATACTAACTTGTTGCTGTGATATTACTAACAGTGATAATAGAAATAGTCCACTAAAAATACAATTAGAGATTAAATGTTTCTGCTCTACCTTTGCAAAGGGATTAAAATTATAGCAATATATGAAAAGCATCATGAGAAGTAATGGCAATGTAAAACTTCCATGGGACAATTTGCATGGTCCTGAATGATCCTTTTTTCAGATATCAATAATTGATTGAAGATAGGATTGTTTTTCAGAAAGCATTTGGCTGAAGGTCATTTAATTGATTAGATAGCATAGCAGGTCAGCAGATTGAATTCATGGTAGCAAATGCAGACACAGGTACAATGGTCAGCAAACTTCAGATTTGGCAGCATTTCACTCCACTCCACTGGTATTCAAACTCACACTCCTCCAAGGTGGTAATGTGAAGCAGACACAAACTTTCTCCTTGGTGGTTAGCATAGGTTGGGGCTTATAACAGCCAAGTAAAATATTCTTAATAATCTTGAAGAATCCTCTCAGAAGAACAAAGAATAAAAATCAGAATAAGAAAGAAAGAATAATCTAACATTTTCTGTTTACTTAATATAAAGATAACTAAACATCATTGACTACTATATAAATATAAAAATAGAAGAATTTGAACCTAGGATTTTTCAGTCTTTATTTATCCTCTGCTTCAGCTCAAATAACTGATCCACATGATAACATACATGTAAAAAAGATAAATGATTTGCACTATATTCATCATGTGTGAAAGATTATGATCTGCTTCAATTGACAAGTTCTAGTTCTGCACAAAATACATTTATTGGGGGTCAACTATCTTTATTAAATGTATGTGATCATGGGTTTTGATTGTTTGAGATGGAATGGAGGATGAATATAACCTGACAAATCCAAGTTCAAATCCCTCTATTTACTTTTATAATAAACATTCAGTACACTGAATGTATAGGTTAATTATATATAAACTCAGACATTCAAACTTCCTATAGCTATCCACTCCACCTTATGCAACTAATATACATGACCATATACATGTGAAAAAGATAAATGATCTCCAATATACATATTTTGTGCTGAATGAGCACATCAGTTAGTCCAGATCACTATCTCACCCACATATATATATATACAATCAGTGAACAGTTAATATTAAGATAGCAAACTTCCAAACTTTAATGGACAAGTTTTAATCTCAATCCTTCAACTCTTCAACTATCCATGTCATTGAAAAACTGATGATGAAACACTCAAAGTTCTTAATAATACAAATATTATTGTCAAACCCATGTTGACTTTATGTCACTCTGAACTATCCCTCTTCTGTGTATTTAAATGGATATATTAAGTTTCTATGTGTGAAGGGTCAGAGTGACTTAAAGTCAACATGGATATGACAATAATATTGGTATTAACAAAGGAGTTTGAGTGTTTTATTATCAGGTTTTCAATAATATGGATAAAATTGAAGGGTGAAGAAGATTGAAGCTTATTCATTAAAGTTTTAAGATTTGTTATCTTAATACAAGCTAAGTCATGATTGTATATATGTGTGGGAGATGGTGATTTGGACAAACTGATTAGTGCTGGTTTAGCATGAAATATGTATATTGGAAACCATTTTTCTTTTTCACATGCATGTGGTTATATGTATTGATTGGCAAAGATGAAATGCATAGCTTTAGGGAGTTTGAAAGTCTGAGTTCAAGTCCCTTCTAATATTATACTTTATATTTGAATATATATATTGAAACAGTAAAATTCTAGTTCAAATCTTAGTTTTACCTGTTCTATCATCTTTTCACCCACCACCTCCATCCTACCTAAATTTAAACCCTAGATATTGGATTGTGTGCCATGAATACACACATACTTCAATATCATATATAAACGCTAAATAAAAATAATGTTTTTTCATAAATAATTTTGAATTTCTCTTTAAAGCTATAGAATTTATATAACACATTATTTATTTTGTCAATTTTCTATAGTGTTATTTTAAAAGTGTTGAGTATCAAAATCGGGTTTGGATTTATAATTTTAGATTTTATAATAATGTCATGTTATATAGACTTGCTTTTTGATTATTATAATTTTACCTTTAAGGCTTTGGCTATGCTGAGGCTATTAAAATATAGTAGATCTGAATTTAATTTAGTCCTATATAGCTATTTAAGTTAGTTAGCTGGATTTAAAGACATTTTCATATCTGAAAATTTCAGAGTTTCTACTTAAATATTACATAAGAAATAAGTGCTGTGTTTTGAGTTGATGATTTAGATCTAGTGTCTGAATATTATAGCTCTTCGCTGAGGTGAGCTATAAGCTCGAAAACATATGGCGATAAGAATGTTCTGAATAGAGATTTTAAATATTTTTTCATGCCACACTTATCAATTAAGAGCTTGTTTGAGTTATTGGTAAGCTTTCTGTATTACAGTTTTGTAAATACAAGCTTATAAAAGTAATGACATGTTATATATGACTTGATTTTGGATTATGATTATTAAATTATTGTATTTTAAATATTTTCAAGTCATGGTTGATGAGAGATGATGGATTACTTAAAAATTCCTAGAAAAGTTCTTAATTGGCTTCAAATGTAAATGCAGTGTTCAGATTTAATTAAAAATGTAGAAACTATTTACTAATGGATTGATTCACCTAAGGGTATTTCAGATTGATCAAGCAGGCACGGACTAGAGAGGAAAGCATCTGGATTCAATATGTCATGTTCGATGGATCCACACATTTATAGATAAGAAACAACATTAATATAAAAGAATAAAATTGGATTCATATGGGCTCTTAAAACTTTATTATTAATATAGTATAACCTTCATCACTGCTGGTGATGTTTCTTTATAAATTTAATTTTATCCAACTTTGAAATGATCGAGTACAACACAGGAGCATTATTCTCCTCTGGAGAATGGTCTTCCAAATGCCCAAGTTTCCATACATACTTTCCAGAAGATGAAACATTGGTGAACAACTACCAATGTATAACTCTGCTACATGCTGAAAGTTGCATTCAATCTGTTAAACATTAAAACCGTAAACATGGAACGGACAGTAAGTGACTGATTCTAAAATGTGCATGATCATCTAATTTAAAACAGGTAACCTATATCCCAAAAAACTCTAGAGTACTCTAAATCTTTTCTTTTAAAAACTATAGCTATGCTTATGAATTTGTCTATTAAAATGTTAACATATATAAACTCTGTAAATTGTTATTTCTTATTAATTAACCTACCTGATCCTTTATCAGTCATCTTGTGTACTTTTTTTTCTAAAAAAAGGTTTATTAGATACAATAGAAAACTTTACATGTAAATACATCATATCATAAATACATTAACAAACAAATTTGATTATCGATAGAGTATAAATTATATGACAGCAAAATTAGCTCAAAGAACAAACACATGCATATATGTATACATGTACAACACAAGCAGCAGTAGCCATTTGAAAAGAGTATTGTCATTGCAATTCCTTAGATGCTTGTAACATGATTATTTTCTTGTTGGAATATTTAATCAAGAGTGACTTCACAGACATCATCTCACATATTGGGGAAAACAACTTTATCCCATGTATCATGAAACAGGAGATCAGGTGACATCATGCAGTCTCTAGTCTTTGCCTGTAGAAGGAGCTTTAAGAATATGTCCAGCTTTGGTGTATTTGATGTTCTAAAGATTATTTTACATCTTGTCAACCATACTGTGAATGTCAGAAAAATAGAGAGTCTAATATTTGCAAAAAGACCCTTCTTAATGGTGTTCTTCACTGAAAGTGCAGCTCTGATGTCAAGTGCCACCTTATCTATGACAAAGTCTCTGATTGGAGATAATGCTGGACAAGAGTAGAGCAGATGATCAAAGCTCTCTTCATCATGACTGCATAGCTGACATTGGGAGCTAAGCCTTTTAAAACCTCTTTTCAACACCAGGAACTGACTGGTAGGAAGAGAATCCAAATTCATTTTTAAGATGAAGTCAATGTGCTTTGTCTCTAGATACCAATATTTGGCCCTTCTGACAAGTAATTTATTATTTAACCCCAGTATTACAGTGAGAAGAGTCTGGTTCGGATATTTGAGATTATATACCTGCCAGAAGGTCCTTTTTCCATCCAGTACAAGTGGTATCCCATGTAGCTCATTACTCACAATCTTCCAGAGGGTGGCCAACCATAGACTGGCAAGAGGAGGCAGTGTGTCAGTAGGCTGAATTGTAACTGGGAAACTTAACTCCAGTAACTTTTGACAAATAGTAGCCAATACTGATAAGGATTTTTGAAGATACAGGGTGGTAACTGGGAGCAGGCCAAGTCCATTTAGCTCTTTGAGCCTTGGCAATGCTGATGGCCACCACTCCACCCTTCCAAAATAGCTTTGAGCATTGTGAGTTGATTAGTGGTTTGATGATTGGGAAATAATAACTAAGCCTGGGAAATATGGTCATGTTTAACAGAGCCACTTTACCTGAAAGTGATAACATCACTTTAGACAAGGAATCCACCGCCCTTTTGGTTTTGATCAGTAGTGAGTTTTGAACCTCTCTAGACATCACCTGCTTGGACAAAAAAAACGGAATCCCAAGAAAAGCTGTGGCTTTGCAGAGAAAAGGAGAAACAGTTTCGAGATTTGATATTCCACATTGATGACTTTGTGAAATTAACTTGGAGGTTGTGAGTCTTAGTGAAGGCATCTAATGTACTTAGTAATGTTGGCAAATATAAAGAGTCCAGGAGGAAGACAGAGACATCATCAACAAATGCTATGTGTTGAATAGTTTGTTTTAAAGCTGGTATGTATATGTCCAGTAGCCTTGCCTCCAACTCCCTCAGAAGTGGATTTATATAGGCAACAAAACACAAGGTAGCCAAAGGTGAGCCCTAAGGAATTGAGACATGTGGCCTGAAGCCCTCTGACAATCTGCCATCCAATGAGGTAAAGATGGACCTGTTTAGTAGCAGATTGCCAATTATATGTATAAATACTTTTGGTACATTATAGTCTTGCAAAACTTGCAACAATTTTGAAGGTATTACTTTATCAAAGGTGGATGAAAAGTCTAATTGTATCACTATGGGTTTGGCTTTCCTATGATATCTGATGTGCTCTACAAGTAGAAGGAAGCATAGAACAGCTTGGATGGTCGAGGATCCCCTCCTGTGCAAACTGAAATTTAGATATATGGTTTATATATTTGATCCTGAATGCAATCTTTCACTATAGATTCTATGAGTTTTATAAAAAGTGGGGTCATTGAGATAGGTCTGAGATTGGTTAATTCTGAGGGGTTTATTTGTTTTTTGAGGTAGGGAACCAATGCCACCGGATACAAATCTGGAATGTTTTGAAATTCCCCAGCCAATGTGTCAATCAACCTTTTTACAATGGGAACTGTATAGTAACTGAGGTGAAGAAGCACAAACCTGGGAATGCCATGAATACCTGGGTGTGTGCTCTCAGCATAGCTCTGCAATTTTTGTACAATGTGAGCATCAGTGATACTGTGGTTGATAGAGATCTCAGTCTCCCTCCAGATATTGCCTATCTCAAAACTACAACTTTGTAGGCTAGTATAAAAGTGACCATGAATGTGGTTCAACATAGCAATTCCACTGTATTGATACATGTTGACAGTAATTATGGTAGGTGTGGGCCTACGAGCTGCCCCAAGTGCCCACCTTATGTAACCATGGGTCCAGTTATGTCAATTTGACAAGAAGATTTTGGACCTTTTGGTGGCCACATATTGAACTAAATTCAGCTGCCTACTCATGTATTGGGTCTTGAGTTTAAGTATTTGTTGTGTACTTGGGTCCATCTGTGTAAGATCACTTAGCTTATTAGCTATTGTGTCCATCTCATTTAGTAAATACTCAGTTCCCTTTGATTTTCTAAAACAGTGATTGATTAGTGTGCTCAATATCCACAAAAGAGGACTATGTTGGATTGGTGGCAGTGAAAGAATATCAATTTTTTAAAATAGTATATAAGCCTCTGAAAATATTAATTCTGGAGTATTGGCCTTGTTCAGAAGTCTGATAGTTAATGTGTGGTCTACCTGCATTGTAACTGAGGTGTTGATTTGCAAATTTATCAACATTGCTAGATGATCTGTAAATGGCACCAATTGTAACTTGGCAGTCAAGTCATAATACAAATCCAGTGAGTAGAACAATAAATCAATGACTGACCTTCTTTGATGAGTGTAAAAGGAGAAGGAATTGGAGAGAAAAACCCTTTCCCACAAAGCAAGGCATTGTTAATTAAGTGGAGAAATTTGTTGGTGAAATAGTTATAGTTCATGTTAAAATCCCCAAAAAAGAATTGGTGGGGAAGCATCTGAAGAAAGAAGGGCATTGATTTTGTTAAGTGTTGATTGAGCAAAGGTTCTTTCATTATGGATGTATAGATAAATGATGTTGAGTGATGAGTTACCAAAGATAATGTTGATCGCAAGAAGTTCTTGATCTAAATGAAGTGTTCTTAATTTTGTGTACTTGAGTTTTTTACTAATCAAAAAAGCCACTCTGGATGATGCCATATTTTCTGGTAAATAGTTAAAAGATCCAAGCTGCTCCATGAGCTCATATATACTGTAATTAGATTGAATGTGAAGTTTCATCTCTGAGAGACATACAACTTCTACTTTATTTTTATGGATACATCTTTTAATGGCATGAACTCTACTTAATGATTTCATACCATGGACATTAACTCCACCAACTCTGAGATACATAGTTAAGTAGTGTATAAAAAGAATCAGTTTACTGTTGACCTGTGTTAAGGTCTTCCCTCAGATCAATTTGATCGATCTCGCTTGGCATAGCTTCACTCCACTGCAAGATGTGTTTAGGGGACAGTGGTCCAACACCAGTCCCAGCCACCAGAATTTCAGCAGAATAAGTAGCCTCCCAGGGCTGAGCAAACTGTGAGGCAATGGATGCTCAAGTTGCTCATGTATCACCTTTCTTCTTTTTGGGTTCTCTTCGACAACTTTGATTGAATTTCTGACTTACATTTGGCAGTGCCACACTTTAACCTCTATCTGAATCTGCATTTGAGAAATTTTCCTCTTCAGGCTGCGAGCTTGATGGTTCATGAGACTTTCTTTGTTACTCTGAGAATTCGGGTTAGTTTGCATCACTTGTATCAAAGGAGACTGACTTCTTGTTAAAGTGGGAAGTGAAGCTGAATTCAGGTCTTGATATACATCTATTTGAGACTCATTGGCTTTGTTTTGCAGGTCCTGAAGAATTAAATTACTGTCTTCTTGATGAGTGTCATTCGAGACTTTCTGGGTGTTACTAGCCAGATCCATCTGCTTGTGATGTTGTTCTCTACCATTCAAGTGATTATCTGACTTGTTGTTTGACAACTTTACAGTTTGCTTCAAAGCTGATTTAGTAATTGAGATGACAAAGCTGTAATTTGATGATCCATGTTATATGCATGGTTTCTATTTTTTTTAATTTACATAGTTCACAAATTTTTTTTGGACAAGATCTAATTAGAATGTGATCTATTGCCACAGAAGAAGCATTGTGGCTGAATCCAATGAATTGAAATAAAGATTGGGCATCTAGCTTCTTCCAGTGAAGATGATATCTTGTGGTGTGATGCTATTAGCAATATAAAATTGTGAAGGCTGCACTGTTGGATGGTGGCTCAAATCCTGCTCTTTTTTCAAGCAAATTATTAAAGTTTGTCACTTCTCCATATCTCACTAGTAAGCACCTTAAATCAACATCAGCACAGTTGAAATAGCAATTTCTGGCTATTCCATATGCCAGTCTACGTCTGTTCATGTCGAGTGAAATTAGATACCTTTGACCAAGAAACAATTGCTTCCTCTTAAATGTTTCCTTTTGCATTTAATTGTAGAACTCAAGAATCATATAGCACCTGTTAGGATGATGATAGATTCTCTTCACAGCCTCTCCCAATTTTAGGTCTTTAAGTAGCTGGAAAAGTTCATCGGTGGGAAAGGTATATAGCTGACATCCATAATCTGTTGTACTCAAAACTAAAAGTTGAACAGCATTGCTGGAATTCTTGTGTTGAATTCAAGGCTAATCTCTTGATGTCTATTTAATGTGACTTGTGTATTTGATAACCAAGTCATTAATGTGTACTTTCATTCTCTATTTGATTAATATATTCTTCTTCATTTACATCCAGTAGGCTAAACTTTGTAGATTGTGGCATTAGTCTTGTTGATGTTTTTGACATTGTTGTTAGTTAATACAGAAGTGTAGCTTTGTGAATTGTTAGAGTTTGTGGTCATTAATGAGAGTTTTGTGTAAGCCAGCTGTGACAATGCTTACTCTGACAAGCCTGCTTCAATTTGAACCTTTGTATTGGTGTTATTTTTTAACATGTTGCTAGAAAAGTTGGTTTCACTACACCTAAATTCGTTTTGGGATCCTTGTATTGTTTTTTGTTTCATAAACTGCCTGTTTATATTGGTGCCATTAACATTGTTAGTACAAGAGGTTTGATAGCTTTTATTTTGTTGTTGCTGTGTAGTTACTTCATAAGAAGTTTGGGACCGTATTTGGCTATCAAATTGTAAATTTTTAGATTTTGTTGTTGGCTGTTTCTTTTTTGTCCTACTGATAGGTTATAGATAAAGGGATCAATTATATGAACTGTCAACAATGTTTTGGCTGAAATTTTATAGGATGTTTGGGACAGTGAATCCACATTTAATTCTAAATTTTTAGCCTTCTGGCTCATTTCTAAGTAATTTTTTTCGCTTTCCAAAAACTGCACATGAGAAGATCGGTAACTTCCGATGTCGCG
>JAQFVV010009597.1:0-11336 GCA_028023455.1 Epiperipatus broadwayi | reverse complement strand
ATATATATATATATATATATATATATATATATATATATATATATATATATATATATATATATATATATATATATATATAATATACAAATCAATATATATATCATCAAAATACAGTACAATTTATATAAATTATATTCTTTTAGAAGTACTTTCGACTATACACTTTGTAGTCTTTATCAACTATATAATGTTGAATAATCAAAACGAGACAACCCTTAACAATACCCATAGTTCAATTCAGATTTCCCACAATTCTGTTATCTTAACATTTGATGACTGGCGATTCATTAACATTTGACAATTTCTTGAAATCAACATAGCCTCTTTTATTTTACGTTTATTATGACAACGTTCAATTTGAATAATTTTTATATTTTTATAATC
Source organism: Epiperipatus broadwayi (assembly GCA_028023455.1). Classification (NCBI taxonomy): domain Eukaryota; kingdom Metazoa; phylum Onychophora; class Udeonychophora; order Euonychophora; family Peripatidae; genus Epiperipatus; species Epiperipatus broadwayi. Next base: position 10,952 of record JAQFVV010009597.1, on the reverse strand, counting down.
AAATTTAAATCCATATTGACAAGATTTATTATTTGTTTGATCATAATAAATCTTGTCAATATAGATTTAAATTTGATTATAAAAATATGAAAATTATTCAAATTGAACGTTGTCATAATAAACGTAAAATAAAAGAGGCTATGTTGATTTCAAGAAATCGTCAAATGTTAATGAATCGCCAGTCATCAAATGTTAAGATAACAGAATTGTGGAAAATCTGAATTGAACTATGGGTATTGTTAAGGGTTGTCTCGTTTTGATTATTCAACGTTATATAGTTGATAAAGACTACAAAGTGTATAGTCGAAAGTACTTCTAAAAGAATATAATTTATATAAATTGTACTGTATTTTGATATATATATATATATTGATTTGTATATTATATATATATATATATATATATATATATATACAAATATATATATATATATATATATATATATATATCACCATAGATGTTATATATATATATATAATAACATCTATGGTGATAATGTTCAGGACATTAAAAAAAAATACTATTTAAGAAAAACAACTGCAAAAGTTTAAAATGCAGTTGACCTTTAAACTTTGTAAAAATATTTAAGATTCAGTTATAAAAATATATTGCTCTCTCGTTATATAATATTGATTTTTATTTAAAGAGATTATATTATTTTTAAAAGAAATAATTATCTTTGAAGAAAGTTGTATCTTAACGTTTTTTGGAAATAAAGTATCTTAAAGAGAGAGATGTTATAATGAATATGAATTTTTCATAAAGTTATATTATTAATATGCATATATTTCAGTAAAATAAAACATGCTATCTTATTTAAGATAATTGAATTATAAAGTAGAAAAATGAATACTAAAGAAAGAGTATTATTATGCCAGAAAAAATCACTTTTGTATGTAAAATCTGGATTTATTTGCTACATTATATGTGCTTTATTGGAATATAATTTCTAAAAAAAAATGAAGACATCTGTTCCTGTAAATTTGTGTATTTAGAAAAACTGACTGAAAATGATGCATCTCTAATCAAAGAAGAATTGTACATGCACAGAAGGAATGGAACTTACCTAAAATAAAAGTTTTTAAAATGATATCATATTAATTATTGTATCCTGTGAGGCAGAAAGAGGAAAATACTTTTTTTAGAAACTTTTGGAAGCAGGATAAACAATGATTTTTGAGATTTACTTGGATTTATAAAAGTTGATTTTTTTTTATTTGTGTGTTTACATACCAGCAAAGAGAAGAGAGCTAGAAGGGAAAAAAAAATTGGACAATGTTTGTTGCTTAGCAATAGCAACTCCTCATTTTGTAAACTGAATTTGTAAACTGAATTTGTCAGATATAAAAAAAATATGTAAAAAATATTATTAATATTTATTTTAAATTAGAATTATGATTTAATTATAAAATATAGAAAAGGTTACATCTTTTGAATTTTTTAAATTATAAGTATATTAATATTTTAAAAAAATGTTTTAATATTTTTTCTTAAATTTTTTGAAAATATTTTTTTAAAAGTTCATTAGTTTATAATGAAGACAGTATGAATTATATTTTAATTCTTATATTTTATGGAAAACTGTTCTGGAAGACATCAAAGATGTGATTTACAAGTAGTAAAATCACATAGGTAATATAAATTATTGTAATTATTATATAATGTATATTTTTTCTTAAAGTTTCTTGGAGTTTTAAAAATACTTATCTTTTATTACATGAATAAATTGAACATACGGATGTGAGAGTTAATAACACATGGACATTTTTTATTAAGAGGCAAAAGCTATAAGAAATATGCATATATTTAATTTATTTATTATATTATAATAATGATCATAATTTATTTGATTTTTTGCTAGATAAACCATATGATATTTATTTTCAAAATATTAATATTGAATAAATATTTTAAATTCAAATATCATTTGTATTTGTAGAGAAAATATTGTGTGAAACTTTTTATAGTAGTCATGGTTTGATGAAGTAATATGTAACTTTGTTTATTATATGTATATTTGCTTTGTTATTTTACAATGTTTATTTTCTAAATCTATTTAAAATATCAAATGGTACTGTCAGAGAAATAGAATAATGAAACCCTGAATGTTAATATAGTAGGATGTGTTAAAATGTTAGAATAATAGCCTACATTATACCTAAGAAGTTATTATGCAAATACACTTAACATAGCCCAGTACTTTGTATTTATTTTCTTGGACAGTGTTTTGAACAATATATTTGATTGAAGTCTGTATGTGCTCCAAAAAGTCTAGACATTATTTTGAAGGTATAAGATGAAGTCATACCTGTTGTTTCTTCAAATTGATGTCCAAGAGGATTATTTAATTATTTTGTACTATTGAGTGTTTTCTCTACTTATTCCGTCGTGTCCTATGTATTGTTTCATTAGTAAAACATTGTGTAGACTAGTACTTTTGACAGATAAATAATGGATAATTTTTAAAATTGATTTGTTTACTGGAAGGCAATATAGGTGGTTGGTATTGTAAAAAAATGTGAATGATGTTGAATGCCTAATATTGATGGTGAATATAACAAAGGAATCATAAGTTTTCCTAAATATTTTTTTGAAATATTTTTGATGATAAAAGAATCATAATTATTTCTAAGTTATATTAATCAAATATTTTTGATTCTTGCGATTTTTCATAAATTGATAACATTTTTGTAGAACAATACTTATTTAACAATGAATCAACAAATGAAAAATATTAGTGTATAATGAATGCTTATATTTTATTTAATTTTTTTTAAAAATGTTTATGTGTTGAACATGAAACATACATCATAAAATTACAATGGTTCCAAGCAAGATTATTATAATTTAGTACATGAATAAACATATGTTATTAATTTACTTTTCATTAACCTAGAATAAACATAATATGTTTTGGTTCATAAAATTTATGCTAGATATTTTTTGTTATATTTATTGAAAGTAAAGTAATATTTATTATTCATTGAACTAGAAATAATTTTAATATAATATTGTAGAAAGAATAATAGAATGTTTTGAATAATAAATATATACTATGTATTTCTAAATAAAAATCCTTAAGTCAGATTGAAGGTTTATACGTTAATGCTTTTTTGAGATTGAATTATCTGTAAATTCAATCTTTCTTTTATTTGAATTTTGTATAATTTTGTTTTAATTTTAATATTACATTTGTTAGTTGTTTTTTTTTTTTTTATTATAAAAAAATGTAAATATTTTGTACATAATTGTTTTACAGAATAGAATAAATTTGTAAAACTTGTTATAAATTTGTTGTCCATCTTATTATTGATGTACTCATTAGAGCAATTTTGGATCCACAGAATTCTGAACTAAATCTATTACATGTTTTGCACATTATGATTTTAAATATTATTTATTAAAGAAATATTAATCCTTATTCAGAAAATGGTACAGCACCATCATATAGAATAAGATTATTTTTGTCATAATTTATTATGGAAAATAATGCCATATAATCTGGTATATTTCCTATTGTCACATATTGTTCAGATTAAGTACTTATAATATGCCACATGAGAAATGAGAGAATAGGAATATTAATATTACTTTTATCATGATTATTATTAGGGACCATATTATTGAGTAATAAATGAGTATTATTATTATTATTATTATTATTATTATTATTATTATTATTATTATTATTATTATTATTATTATTATTATTATTATTATTATTATTATTATTATTGTTGTTGTTGTTGTTGTCATCATCATTGTCTTTATCATTATTATTATTATTATTATTATTATTATTATTATTATTATTATTATTATTATTATTATTATCACCACTATCATCATCATTATTATTATTATTATTATTATTATTATTATTATTATTATTATTATTATTATTATTGTTGTTGTTGTTGTGGTTATCATAATTATTATTATTATTATTATTATTATTATTATTATTATTATTATTATTATTATTATTATTAGTAGTAGTAGTAGTAGTAGTAGTAGTAGTAGTAGTAATAGTAGTAGTAGTAATAGTAGTAGTAGTATTGTGATGGTAGTTAGGAATGATACAAAATTCCTTATCATACTTGGTTACAGGAGGTTATAAATTAATTAGAGATTTATTTAAAAAACTGAGATATTTATATTTTAATAACAGAACTATTATTTATTTATTAATATTATATTTGATTATTTATAATATTTTTAAAGTCTTAAGAATGCTATCATTTTGTATTATTATTTGAAATAAAAGGTGGGACAGTGCTCTTATGCCATTGAGACAGTATGTTTTGGGATATATTTCTAAAATGAATGCTATATTTTTTATTGACTCAACATAATATTACTTAGAACTATGATTGGAATTGCCAATGAAGAGGGTGCCATAGTCTGTAGACTCCTAACATCTACTTAATTAATAATTTCTAAGTAAATACTAAAAAGATTGGGATTAGGATTCAATAACTTAATTTATTTTCAGAGAATATTTCTCATGGGGTGTCATTAATAAATGTTGGCAAAGGCAAATTATACAATTAAAATCTAGTAAACTAACATTAATAATATACAATGAAGTTAATATTAAAGGTAAATATTTGATTAATACAAATTAAACTATTTAATGATAGATTATTAATATAATTGAAAAAATTGCACAATTTAATCCAGATCGTTAGGTAAAATAATTAAAATAATTTAACAATTAATGTTCACTTTTTATGTTTTTTTCTAGAATGTTGTAAATGAAAGTCCCTTGAATAATACAGTGAATGTTTCTATCAGTAGTTTATTGTAAGCTTATAATTTAGTTTAGTTTGCAAACATTTTAGTCACAAATCAGGAATGCTTAATCTATTACCAGTATGTAAATATGTGGGTAGAATACATGTATTTGAGATGAATGACATCATGGCATCAGTTTAAATTGTTCTTGGTCCAACCTAAGACTAGATTTGAAAGCTACTTGTGTTGACATAACCATGATCAATGATGTCAGCAAAAGCTCCAGTCCACTACTGCATGACAAATTACCTTTAGCATATAGTGGTCCTGGATCTTTTATGATTCAATGTAAGCACATACAGATTATTATCAGTGTAAGAACCTTTTTCCAGATAATTAAAGATGGCTGAAATAATTTATAAATAAAAATATTTATAACAAAATGTAATAAAATGTTGAAGATTATCAAGTATAAATAAAACAAAAGATGTGCAGAAATCTCAAAATGGTCATCAATGTAAAAGACACAGATAAATTGAGAGGTGTTTTTTACCTGTGTTTTTCTGACTGTTTCGCATGTGCTGTATTTTGCAGTTATAAAAAAATGCTTCAATTTTACATGTATTTCAAAGAACCTATCATAATGCATGAGTAAGAAACAAATAATTTGTAAGATCCTTATGTATGAATCAATCTTAAAGCTTCTTGTAGCCTTGCCTAAATACTGATAAGAGATTTAATGGTGTTATTAGAATGAAGCCATAAATAAGTACTATGAGATCATCATTTAAAGTAATTTACTGGCCAGTTGATGGCCATATTGTAACCTATCTAAATAAATCAAAAAGATATGTGACTTATATTTTTAAAGCTAAATTTGTAATTTAATAAAAATAAAGAAGAAACGTAAGTGTTTTATACTTGAAACTGAACTATTTGTATTAAGTGATTCATATAAATATCAGATGATATATGTGTTATTTCTAATATTACAATAAATTCATATTGTATAAATAATTTATGTGTGTTAATAAAACATTTACTAATTTTGATATATTATATTTCCCGGAAGTGAGGGTACAATATATATATATATATATATATATATATATATATGTAGAGAGAGAAATCTCTATATATATATATATATATATATATATATATGTAGAGAGAGAGAGAGAGAGAGAGAGAGAGAGAGAGAGAGAGTAAATCTTAAATATTATTAGATATTAAGTCGCTAAGCATCATAAATCTTGAATATGCCAACACAGTTAATATCATAATATTGATTATATGTTATTAATTTTGTGTAAAATTATAAGTTAAAGTTATATTATTGATATTACTGATTTGGACATATACCATATCTCTAGCTCTCTTTCCTGCTCTAAAGATGTATATTACAATCATTGTATAGATGACAACATGCTGAAAACTTTTTAAATACCTAATTGTATTTACTTATGATTTATTAAATGTAGATTCCATAAACGCATTAAAACAGGAAAAAAATGTATAATTGGTGAGGTATTTAAAAATAGTAAATACATGAAAAGTGTTTGCACCAAACTGAGGGCATTCTGTATTAATATTTCTATATGATGATGAAATGGGACATTACTTGAAAATATAAATCCAGGATCGTAGGGAGACTTAGAAGATTTGATTTTACAACTAATAATATTATAGAGATAAATTTTATAATATCAGATTTATTTGAGTAAGATACAGAAGAATCCTTGACTATTATACAACTTTTTCCACACCACCTGAAAAAAAGCAACATGCATCATTTTGAATAAATCAAATCAATCTGTTTATTTGCAAACAACAGATTAACAAACACAAGTATTCACAATAGTAATATAATAGCGTATAAGTTCGTTACCAAGTTGTTTCAATTAAATAATATATTTATCATTTAAATGATAAATAGCCCTTCATTGAATCTATTGTTTTATTCCATGTGTAACCAATAAATAAAACAGCAAAAATAGATAAATATAGCTAAATATAAAATTGTGGCATAAAAATTCAATAATGAAAATACATATCAGATTCTGAATTCTTGGAGCATTTAATAATTTTCAAAAATAATTTCAAAAGCGACAAGTATAATGCATTTAAAACACTATTATTCTCACAATATTTTGAAAGCTTAACATAAAATATCTGTAAAATGATACATAAAATATTACCAAAATCGATTACGTACAAATACATTTTTAATCTCAAAAGCTTTTATTTATGAAAAATAATGTTTACATACTTACATACATTTTAATTTACAATAAATATATAAAATTAATAATTACCCTTTTTCTAGTAAAATAAAAAAAAGTGTTCTTCATTTTGATATTTACCATTGCACTTGATACAGTCAATAAACAGTTTTTTTTTACCATCCTGAAAACATTAATATTGAATTAATATTTTAATTAAATTAGAACAGACAGCAATTCACAAAAATATGAAGAAGGAAATACTTTGACACTTTAACATAAACAAACATAGACATTAAGATTGGATATGTTGAGAAACAAATGTGTCAAACAGTAAATATATTTTATAACATGTAGCATAAACAAATTTCACTTTCCTCTAAAAGCTGACATTTTTTTCATTTATTAACAATTATAATGAAGAATAATTTTCTAAATTGGCCACTTTATATTTCATGTGGCATATTATATCAATAAAATCAACATTAATGATTACAATGAAGGACAATTATTTTAAATGGAGCAAAAAAGGTGAGGATTATTAAAATTAATATTTTAGAGATTACATCGAGTCTAAACACAATTAAATAAATAAAAAAAACGTTTTAAAATATAGAATTTTAGAACTTGAAAACAACCTATTGAATAATATATATATATATATATATATATATATATATATATATATATATATATATATATATATATATATTGTAACCGTCGGAATTGTTGAATGCTGTATTCCATTTAAATTGAAGAAAGAAGGCCCAAAATGTTGGTGCCAATTTGTAACTGATTGAATTGATGGATGTAGGTGATGGTTAGGATGATCAATCTGATCTGATAAAAAAATCTAAAAATCTAATTTAATTTAATCTGGTCTAGCTCAATCGGGTCGCCGTTATGTAATAAACCATCACAAAGCACAAATAATCTCTCTTAAAGTTTAATTTAATTAAGTCATATGTGAAATGAAAGAATAATGAGACTATCTGCTCCAGACATCAACAAATCCATCACAATTACAACATAAATTGCAAAGAGCAGTGAAACCAACTACTATTACCCTGAACAATAATATAGGATTAGGCTAACTACTTGATTGGCAATCTAATCAAAATCAAATCCAATTAATAACTAAAACAGATTCCAATATATATATTTTATTAGACTGTTACTGTTATAATAATTTAAATCTACTTTATTATTTAAAGATGCTGCCTTTTTAACTTAATGGATAAGCTTCTAAGTATCTGTAATAGTACTTTACAAAACATTTGTTTACATATAGACATTATTTAAATATCAAAACAAAATAATACTTGAACCCAAATATATATATATATATATATATATATATATATATATATATATTAATAAACGCTAAATAGAAAGATAAACACTCATGTCAATAAGCGATATACGATTCTTTCTACTTCAATCTTTAATTAATAATTTTCTGTTGGCATCAACTGGTTTTATTATAATTTTATAAACACTTTGAAAATTTATGCACTCACTTAAATGTTTAAGTGAATTAATATACGTCTATGGTTTACTAAGAAGCTACAAATTAATTTATAAATATCTTCCGATAAAGTGATGCTTAATTAGTGCTTCGTTTATGTTTTAAAATAGAATACTTCACTGGAGTTTAATATCAACACTTTATTAGCTCATCTCTAACTCTACAATGTCCAACCACATTACATAAAAGACATATCAAGTTTTTTTATTGGATGTTTATTGACCTGTGAGTATTAATACAATCTGTTTGAAATTTTAAACAATTGATTAAAAATTGACCGGCAACAATTGAAACATATGATTATAATTGATATTTATACAAATCAAAATAATATTCAATTAAATCAGTCGATGAAGTTTATTCTCTTCATTTTATAGGAGTTTAAGAAAAATATCCAAGACGAATTATTCTGAACCAAACGATAAAGTACGATCTATTTACATTTTTATGACGGAATCAGACAAACATGAAATGATTGAATTTGTAATATTAACTAAGATAAATGGGAATATATATATATATATATATATATATATATATATATATATATATATATATATATATATATATATATATATATATATATATATATATTCGAATGCAAATGTAAATATAAAATTCATATGGAAACTAAATAAAATATTAATAAGCAAAACATACCTTATCTTATATTCTAATTCACTTACCAAGCTGAGTTTGAATCTTGTTACTTAAATAGCTACATCGTCTTATACAATCCAAATAAAACAAAATAATTAAACTAGTCTTGATATTTAAATTAACTCAATTTATTGGATTATAGAAAAGAAAATTTGCAAGATTAATGGTAATATACATCGGAAATGACTTTATATTTTAGATTGGTTGACTAAAATAAAAAATGATAGAATTGCTATGTGTATCTCTAGATGTGTTGCGACAACGATAACGACAAAAAAAAATGAATGAGTAAATGAAGGGAAAGGCTTTTGGATATTTTACTAAAAAAATTTACATATAACCATACCAAAGATGTTAAATAGGAGGGTATCAAAATATATTTGTTTATCAAAATAATAACGGATAAATGAATATGAAATAATAAATATATTTGAGTCTTTCCGATCATTTTCGTTTAATAAATTATATTACTTTTAGAGATAATAAAAAAAATCATCCCTTTTTATTACATATAAAAAAAATTAATACACACACATTTTATATAAAAAAAATCATACCATATATATATATATATATATGAGTCTGTTCGTTCACTATTTATTTGCACATTGATTGACTTCAGTTCTTATGGTGTAAAGAGAAGTTTCTCTGTCAGAAATAATAATCGCAAACTTTATGATGCTTAACTAAAAGTTTTCTTTTTCTGTCCAAAGAGGTGAGTGCACTTTGATTATCCCTTTTATGATGTGAATTGATAAAGTTGGTCCATGTTCCTTTACTCGTGAGACGATGTTTACGCAAATCCATTTTTTTTTTATAAAGCATTTTTTTTTTATTTCATAGGTTTCTTTTTTTTTTACTTTACTGCCGCTTCCCCAGAAACTTTTCACAACTGCCCTCTAAATGATTGAACTGGCAGATAATTCCACTATTTTTCCATGTTTTATGGTTTTACACACAAAAAAAAATATTGAAAAACTTTATTTGTTAAGACACAGAAAATATGTCTGTCCTTGACTATAGCAAAATGATGAAGAAGATCCTGTTATATTCTGTCGCGTCTTTTTTATATGTTCTCTTTCTGACGTTTTTCGTATCTTGACGACCATCCAATATTACTCAAAAAAAACTCAATTCTATCAATTTTCCTATAGTAGTTTTCGCGCGGTTTTGGGGTAAGTTTGGAGAAAAAGATACATGAAAATTAAATCCAAATTCGATTACAATTTTTTTATTATTTACAAACCAAAATACAAAATCGATATAACAACCTTTTAAATTATTGATAAACATCAATAATTTACACATATCTATTTTTTTAATAATAATATTTTTTTTAAATTAATTTATAAACAAACATACACAACATAAAAACATTGAACTGTATGTAATAATGTTACTATGGTGACTGCATTCATATATGAAATATGTAAAATAATATCGATCCTATTTTTTAAATAAATTTATTTATTTATATGTTTTTCTTAAGTTTGATTATAGTGAAGTTATTTTTATTTTAAAGCTAGAATCAACAGTATATAATTCTATTTAAAAGCTTTCAGGTTGCCATGGTGATCGAATTTAAATCTACAATTCTATGATCTTACATTATCTATCTGTTAAGCAAAGGAAAAATCAAATAAGATCAACAACCTTCTTTATTTATTTATTTTTTTTTTTTTATATACCTGGATTATCAATCTGAACATTCACAATATATATATATATATATATATATATATATATATATATATATATATATATATATATATATATATATATATATATATATATATATATATATA
>JAQFVV010009596.1:0-11337 GCA_028023455.1 Epiperipatus broadwayi | reverse complement strand
ATATATATATATATATATATATATATATATATATAACTATTCAAAACAATACAATAATTAATACAGTAACAATATTTTAAATAAATATATACCAATTTAATAGAAGTACTTTCAACTATCTATGTAGTCGTTATCAACTAGACTCAAATTGTATTAGAAAAAACCGTTACAAATGTAAACAAAAGCAATACGTCATACATCAATTTTCCCACAATTCATTAATTTTTATATTGGCTGTCTGTCTATTTATCAACTGTTGCTTTTCACTTTTTATTAACATAGCTTCTTTAATTTTGCGTTTATTATTATTTCTTTCAATACACAGAATTTTAACTTTATTAAAATCAAAATCAAAACCATAATTACATGTTACATTATGATCAAAAAATACTGATGGTGATACATCATCATTTCTAACATTCTCTTGTCTTGATTTTTGCACTCGTTTATATAATAACAAATAATAATAAACGCAAAATTAAAGAAGCTATGTTAATAAAAAGTGAAAAGCAACAGTTGATAAATAGACAGACAGCCAATATAAAAATTAATGAATTGTGGGAAAATTGATGTATGACGTATTGCTTTTGTTTACATTTGTAACGGTTTTTTCTAATACAATTTGAGTCTAGTTGACAACGACTACATAGATAGTTGAAAGTACTTCTATTAAATTGGTATATATTTGTTTAAAATATTGTTACTGTATTAATTATTGTATTGTTTTGAATAGTTATATATATTTTATTATAATTGGAATACAGACATTGATTAATAATTTATATATATATATATATGTTAATTCTAATATTTTCATAGATAAATGATGACTTCATATTATTATTATTTCGGGATATTCCATTTGAGAAAATAGCTGATGTTTCAGTACAATAACGTACCTTTCACAGAGTGTACTCTTTCTCAAATCATAGGAATGTGTGCGAGGTTTAAAATCTTTATTTTTTATACTTTTCTTTCTCCTCATATTTAAATTCTATTGGTTGAGAAGTTTTAAGAATTATTTTGTCTTCCAATAGCTTCTTCCAAATGTTGTTGATTTTCTTTAATTCACACCTTTTATTTATGCTCTTGGGTCTTTTAAAAATCTCCATAGCTTCTCTTATAAATCTCTGGTCAAATTGTTCAAGTTTTGCTAGAATATTTGTTTTATCAAAATTGATATCATGATTAGTCAATTTTATATGAGAATAAATAGTTGATGAATTGGATTTTTCTCTGACTACCAGAATGTGTTCTTCCTTTTTAATATTTATTCTATGATTAGTCTGTCCAATATATGAATCTGAATAGACCCTACATGGAATTACATATACACTATACTCAAAAGAAATTTTATCTTTAGGAAGTGGAAATATTTCACTATTTTTTAAAGGTAGTGTAAATTGTGTGAATATTATTTTCTTTAGAATATTACTAATTTTGTTAGTTACTCCTTTTATATATGGCGAAATTTCTAATGATAAAATTTGTTTGGAGAATCATGGTCTGTTCACATTCATACATTGGACAGACTAATTGTAGACTAAATATTAGAAAGGAAGAACACATTCTGGCAGTCAGAAAAAAATCCAATTCATCATTTATTTATTCTCATATAAAATTGACTAATCATGATATCCATTTTGATAAAACAAATATTGTAGCAAAAATTGAACAATATGACCAGAGATTGCTAACAGAAACTACAGAGATTTTTAAAAGATCCAAGAGCATAAACAAAAAGTGTGAATTAAAGAAAACCAACAATATTTGGAAGAAGCTATTGGAAGACAAAATGTTTCTTAAAACTTCTCAACCAGTAGAATTTAAATATGAGAAGAAAGAAAAAGATAAAAATAATGATTTTAAATCTCACACACATTCCTATGGTTTGAGAAAGAGGATGCTTTGAGGAAAGTACATGTTAATGTTCTGAAACATCAGCTATTTATCTAATTTACTACATGGAATATTCCAAAAATGATAATAATATAAAGTGGATAGAATGATATGATTCTATGTTTAGGCTTTGTTGTTATGTAAGCTTAGTTTTTGTCTTGGTTTTTAAATTATAGGGTAAATAGTGTCCATTGCTTTAATTTAAGTACAGATTAAATGCTCTGAAATCACCATTAATATATTCAGAGAATGAAGAATGATGTGGTTAAAACTAAGACTTTTGTTTATCCTCTGAAAATATTAATGATGATATCAGAGCATTTATTGTGTGTGTATATATATATATATAACAATAGACACAATTCATCCTATAAATTATAAACCAAGTCAAAAACTAAACTTACATAATAACAAATCCTAAACATAGAATGTAATTCTGCCTTTTCATAATCACATATCTCAGTGGAGATAGTCACTTCTGCATTTCAGTTACAAATATGTGCCATTATTTTATTAACGTAGTTAAGAAATTTTATTACACAAAAAAAGATTATGGCAATGATAGAAAATTATTAATTGTTTATGGAAATTTAATCATATTATATAGTAGCTTTATTATGATATAATATAAGGTTATAAGTAATAGAACCATTAAGGTATATAAATTCAAATCTGGTCTTAAATATAATCTATACTGACTCCATGTTTATTTTCTGGTTTTGTGTTAGTAAACATATTTTAAATGCAAATCAGGGATCAAGATGCAGTAAATTTTGGCATGAAATTGCATTTAAAATGATTAAAAACAAATAAAAATTAAAACTTTTTGCTTATTGAATTTAGAATATAAATATGATTATCCTATTCCTAACAGCTCAAAGGATGATCTATAAATTGTTCTTAATGTTTGAAATACAAATGTTATAACAATTTTGTTTTAGTCATAAACATTTTAAATTAAAAAAACTGGGTATTTTATGGATCAATAATTAAAAAAAAATATCTGGCAATTTTTTGACTTGATAATTATCAGCTTAAAAATATAAATCAATTTCGATATCTGAAACATTGGATAGTGAGATTCAATAAAAACTCTAATGTGCTATTGCTTTATTTAACAGTGCTAAAAGATAATATATTTAATCTCAGCAATACAATTATTTCATATAAATCATTTGTTACATGATTTGTTTTAAGACAGAATGGTGAATCTGTAAGAATATAATTTTAAAATATATTAGTTGAGAGGACAAAGGAGTAAAATATAAAATAAATGTATGGGTGTTAAAATTGTGATTATGTTATGTATAATATCTTGAAATTAATGTTAGGTGCATGTCATAAATCAAGAATTTGAAGTAAGAAAGATAGTTTAATTTCTTATAAAACATGTTACTATATAAAATTTTGTAGGAAGAAAATGAGAAGTGGCTCTTATCAATATGACATTAGAAAAAACATTATTTAATAATATATCATAATAATTTTAAATGATGATGTCATAAATATAAGACTGATGCAATATTAAATCTATAATAGAAAGGATTTTTCTTTATTGTATTGCTAATGTCAATAATATCACATTAGATTTCTAAAATATATAGGAACTGATCTGGTAATCATATTTTTATAACTATGTCAGCGAGTTGTCTTGGATTTAAAAAATATTAGAAGTATTTGAATTTCAGATTATTAGTTTTAATTTTAAAAGTGAATTACTTGTGCCTTTGAATACCAAACTCTCTCTGATGAAAACAAAATCCAGATACTGATTTGAAAATGTGGATATTATAGAACTATTATTGAAGCTTACAGCAAATAGATCTATAAAAAAATGTGAGTATTTTTCATTAATGCATTAGTCATATAACAGATAAGTGATGAATAACCTAAAAAACACATTTCATTTGGACCTGAGTATATTTTTTTATATTTATAATTAAAAAAAAGAATTTCAAAGAAGGCATCTTAAAAAATGTGGTATTGTCTGTGTATATGGAATAGTAATATTAATACATAGTGCAATAGAAAAACACAATTGGGTAAGACTGCTTGAGGCAACATTAAAAGAGAACATCACAGTATGATGAATAGAGTAATTAAAAATTAAAATATATAAAAAACATATTAGTAGTTCATGAGGTTAATCAAATTAGAGAGTGAACAGCTTGCCTTTAATTTATTTTTGGGTTTTTTTCTTTTAATCTTTACTAGCCATTTACAAATGGCTTATAATAATGAAAGATAATGATAATTGAATCAATATTTATTAAACCAGGACTAGATATTATAGTAATTATCATATATATATTGTAATGATCCGGGGAATAGTACTTAACGTAAACTGCACTACAGGGCGCCATCTAGGCATTTGAACCTAGAAAAATTTATAGAGTAGGCAGATACGTAAGTCAAAAAAAAAAAAATTTTTTTTTTTTTTTTAATTTTGATTCCGGTCGTTAGCCCATGTCACTAGCTCAGTGGAATAGCAGAGATTTAATAAGATAATCTAAGAGTATATATATAAAAAAGAATAAAATAAGCCACTGCCAGTAATTAGCATACAAACATTTATTTATGCACATATATATATATAAGATTTAAAATTATTTTAGTATTAGTTTTACATTTCAAAATTTAACATTATTTTTAACTTTGATTTTTGACTTTAATTTACATTTAATTACTATTATATTCTAATTTTACATTTTAATTAAGTTCGCACAGATAAATTTATGAAAGCTTGTTTATAATGTTGAATATAGATCGGTTACATAGATTCCACGGTCAAAAACATTTCAAAATAAACATAAACGATCAAAATACAAAATTATTGATTACTGACAATTGTGGAGGGAAATTTATATGTAACCCATTAGTATTCACCATAAGATACTTGTATTGTCACCAATAATTTAAAAGACATCCGAATAAATACATTTTAGATACTCACCGTAAGGTATCATTATTTATCGAATGTCTATATATTTTGATCAAATATGGAAATGCAAAACATAGTTAACCAATAAACAATCCATGCAAGTGTCTATAAACAACTTAAATTTAATGCATTTTTATTTAGGGTCGAGTATGTATAGACCAGATAAATTTGCTTTTGAAAATAAACATTCTATCCCTATTTAACCTTAGACTAAAATTCGTAGTCAAACTGGCATCAATTCATCTGATATATCGATGTATTCAATGTAATAAAATACGGCAGCACAAAAGGTTAAGAGAAGAAATTGCCTCTTATGAGATAGGAATATTACATCTATCTGCAAAGAAGAGCAATAAAACAAAAAACTCCATAGAAAGGAACTGCGGTATCCGACTTATAATTTCTTCCATAGGCAAACGGAAGTGTGCAGCGTATGAAGCGATTCTGCCCGTAAAGAATCAATATTACATCTACTAATCACACCAATATATCCAATCCATTGACCCAATTTAACCACGAAACAAATAACCTAAGATTACCCTCCCCTAATATAACTTTACAAATCTATACAGCCATTCACGCCCGACTTAAGTTTAACATTGATATATTTTAATTCATCGGAAAACAGAAATCATAAATAAACTTAAAGAACAAAGTTAAATAAATGGAAATGATTTTACACAAATAAATAAAAAAATACATCAAATAACATTTTAACTACTTTAGTCAGATAGGAAACTAATACAATTATTTTAAATACGAAAAGTTTTTAAATTTAATGTTCATTAATTGTAAAGTTCTTACGGTTTTAAACAGTTCATCTTTATCTGTCATTTGTAAGTTTGAACGGGAATTCCCACGCCGTCCTCAAAAGATTGGTATCAATTTAGCCGTTGTTTTATTTATTCATTCGGAGGTTTTTTAGTTCAATTGGTCCTCAATGTAGGAAACGATAGTTCATTTCTCTTTTCTTTAACAGCTGAAAGAATTGACCGTGCGTCTGTCAATTCCTTCACCTCAACTCCGTACTAATACATATAGTCACATCGTAATAATCAATAATCAATCCCTAAATAATTTTCAACCATGTCCTTTTATATTCATTTGAAGGATTGCATTTACATTACGTCATCGATGCGATGATCCTTTTCGTTGAGGTCCAATTTCCCAATGGATTTATTTCATTTGCTAAAAGTTTCTATTGTTTTCCTCTCTGACCGATGTTTTTACATTTAAATGCCCAAGGCTGGTTTACATTTAACTAATTAACAATCATTTCCATTTCTGATTAATTAACCTGTTTTCCGAATCAAAGATATATTTTTATCACTAAATCTTTTTAAGTTTTTGTTTTAAAATACCTTTTCTATTTTTAATACAGTTTTATTTTAATATTTTTTTTTTATCTGTGCGATTTAATATATACGAGTTTAAGATGATATTTAATTTCAATTTTTAATTCTTAAAGAAAATTTTTAAATGCGAATTTTTTGATTTACTTTCATGTTTAATAAATATAAAAAAAACAATGTAACGAACGTCTGTGCTCGTTACAATATATATATATATATATAATGATAATTAACTACTATATACAGTATTTCAATCTGCAGAAGTACTTTCAGTTAATTCCTTAACCCTTCTCAACTGCCATTAAATTTAAAAAACATAATGGAAGCAAACTAAAAAACCATGGATACCAAATTTTAATGTTAGCAGCTTGTCTATTAATTGTATTCATTTTATTTCTATTTATTAATTTTGCCTCCTTAGTTTTTTTATTATAGTTTCTCACTTCATAAAAAAACTTAACACTTTCAATATCAAACTTCAATTTATATTTACATATTCTTTTCATGATCTTAGAAAACTGAATGACTCATTAAATTATTATTGTTTTTATTTTTCATATGCTTGTATAACAATTCATGTTTATTTAATCTTTTTTCAATACGCACCTCGATTCACCTATATACAATAACATACATCCACAAAAATTTTGATATACAACATTACTTTTCCATTTGACAGATGTAACATTTTTAGAATTATTCACTAGCTTATTCAAGTCATTTGTAACACAAAAAAAAATGAAACATCAACACATCCTTATATATGTCCTTAAAATTTCACTTGAGCATTTGAAATATATGGAATAGATATCCATTTTTTATTATCAATCTTTAACTTATTTAACTCATTATAATTTTTTTTTAAACTGACATAATAAATTGTTAATTTGTTCAATCTTATAACCAACTTCAAGCAATCCTTTGGAAAAAAATATTGAGATATTTGCCCCAAAATTGCTTAATGTTGGTTATAAGATTGAATAAATTAACAATACATTATGACAGTTTAAAGAGTTGTAATTATTTAAATGAGTTAAAGATTGATAATAAAAAATGGATATCTATTCCATATATTTCAAATGCTCAAGTGAAATTTTTAAGGATATATATATAATGATGTGTTTAATGTTTCAATTTTTGTGTTACAAATAGCTTGAATAAATTAGTGAATAATTCTAAAAATGTTATATCTGTCAAGCAGAAAAGTAATGTTGTATATCAAATTTTTTGTGGATGTATGTTATCATATATAGGTGAATTGAGATGCAATAATGAAAAAAGGTTAAAGGAGCATGACTTGTTACACAAGCATGTCAAGCATTGTTAGCCGAGAGGTCATTGCAGCTACCTTGCAAGCAAGTAGTTGGTTGCAGACCATTGTGGGTTCACTCCCGGCCGATGTTATGACATATGAAAAAAAGCATGGAAAAGTAAAAATAATAATGATTTAATGACTGCTTCAATTTTCTTGTATCATGAAAGAATATGTAAATATAAATTTAAGTTTGATATTAAATGTGTTGAGATTTTTCATGAAGAGAAAAAACATAATAAAAGAAAAATTAACAAGGCAATTTTAATAAATAGAAATAAAATGAATATAATTAATAGATCAGTTGCTAATGTTAAAATTCAGGATTCATGAGATTTGAGTTGATGACATTTTCTTCTATTGATTTTTAAATCTAATAACAGTTGAGCAGGGTTAAAGAATTAACTGAAAATACTTCTGTGGATTGAAAAACTGGATATAATAGTTAATTCCCATTATATTTATTATTTTTATGGTTATTACAATAGTTTTTAATTAATGGACATTTTATTTGTATTTATATATCAGTCGTGAAAAAATGTAGATATCACTTCTTTTTTTGTAAATAGTTTTAAAAAATGAGCAATCACAATTAAAATGATCTGCTTCAGTAAACTAAATGTATTCTTTAGTAATCAATATATCAACAAAATGTATTCTTTTATGTAATGTACAATCTTGACTTTCTGATACACGACCAATTTTCATAAAGTTGTTTATCCATTTTTTAGTTACAATAAATCCTACTCCATTTTTACTACCAATCTTTGTGTCTTTGTAATACAGAACATGTCCACAAATTAAAACAAGTCCTCTTGACTTTTTTTCTAACTTCACAAAGTCCAATAATGTTCCATTTAATATTATACAGTGCTTCTTTCAATACTTGAAATCTTCTCTTCACTTGAAAGTGATCTGCAGATCTTAGTATATATATAAAAGTGTTATTATCAAATGGCAGCCAGGGTTCACAATCAGGAGATACTTAGTATCTTCATTGTACACAAGACAGGCTGCTCCACTATAATATTAATTACTATTACTTGTTATGAACAATGGAAATATATCAGATGATATATATATATGAAAGAAAAAAAGTCGGTGCTTATTGCTTTGAGTGGAAGGTAATAACAAAAAATAGAAAAAAACTAACTAGAAATATATCGAAAGCATGCTTTTAACTTGAACACATTATATATATATATCGCTTGCTAATTTTTACTTAGCCCAGTGTCAATTTTTTATTTTGAAAACAATAGAATTTCGGCCATTTCCATTATTCAAATTACTATAAACTTTCATATGACTATATATAATGAAATAAACTTAAAATCATACATTCTATTAATATATATATATATATATATATATATATATATATATATATATATATATATATATATATATATATATATATTCTATGCCTTCTGGATGCATGAAAATTGAGTTATTAGGCAATAAAATAATATGTATAAATGATAACAGTCAATTATATTGCTAGTATTTTACCATTATTTGCCATATCCTTAATATACTTTATTCTAAATTTAAATTTTAGAGCTATATCATAAACTTTACACCATTAAGAAAAATGTTTTAAAATTACAATTTTGTAATATATATTGTAACGATCCGGAGAAAGCGACTTCACGTAAATTGCACTACAGGGCGCCATCTAGGCATTTGAACCTAGAAAAATTTATAAAGTAGGCTGATACGTAAGTCAAAAAAAAAAAATTTTTTTTTTTTAAATTTTGATTCCAGTCGTTAGCCCATGTCACTAGCTCAGTGGAATAGCAGAGATTAAATAATATAATATCTTATCTAATTATATCTCAATATTAAAAAAATAAATAAAATAAGCCACTGCCAGTAATTAACATACAAACATTTATTTATGCACATATATATAAGATTTAAAATTATTTTAGTATTAGTTTTACATTTTAACATTTAACATTATTTTAACTTTGATTTTTGACTTTAATTTACATTTAATTACTATTATATTCTAATTTTACATTTTAATTAAGTTCGCACAGATAAATTTATGAAAGCTTGTTTATAATGTCGAATATAGATCGGTTACATAGATTTCACGATCAAAAACATTTCAAAGTAAACATAAATGATCAAAATACAAAATTATTGATTACTGACAATTGCGGAGGGAAATTTATACGTAACCCAATAGTATTCACCATAAGATACTTGCATTGTCACCAATAACTTAAAAGACATCCGAATAAATACATTTTAGATACTCACTGTAAGGTATCATTATTTATCGAATGTCTATATATTTTGATCAAATATGGAAATGCAAAACATAGTTAACCAATAAACAATCCATGCAAGCGTCTATAAACAACTTAAATTTAATGCATTTTCATTTAGGATCGAGTATGAATATACTACATAAATTTGCATTTGAAAATAAAACATTCTATCCCCATTTAACCTTAGGCTAAAATTCGCAGTCAAACTGGCATCAATTCATCTGATATATCGATGTATTCAATGTAATAAAATACGGCAGCACAAAAGGTTAAGAGAAGAAATTGCCTCTTATGAGATAGGAATATTACATCTATCTGCAAAGAAGAGCATAAAACAAAAAACTCCATAGAAAGGAACTGCGGTATCCGACTTATCATTCCTTCCATAGGCAAACGGAAGTGTGTGGCATATGAAGCGATTCTGCCCATAGCAAATCAATATTACATCTACTACTCACACCAATATATCCAATCCATTGACCCAATTTAACCACGAAACAAATAACCTAAGATTACCCTCCCCTAATATAACTTTACAAATCTATACAGCCATTCATGCCCGACTTAAGTTTAACATTTATATAATTTAACTTAACGGAAAACAGAAATTAAATTATAAATAAACTTAAAGAACAAAATTAAATAAATGGAAATGATTTTACATAAATAAGAAAAAAAATACATCAAATAACACTATTAATAAAGAATTTAGTTTGGTCAGATAGGATCATATTGCAATCATTTAAATATAGAAAATTTTAATTTAATGTTCATTATTTATAAAGTTCTTACGGTTTAAAACAGTTCATCTTTATCCGTTGCTTACCATGAACGTGAATTCCCACGCCATCCTAAGATTGATATTCTGTTGGCCGAATTATTTATCCATCCGGAGGTTTTTGTTTTAACTGGTCCTCAATGTAGAAAACGATAGTTCATTTCTCCTTTCTTTAACATCTGACAGAATTGACAGTGCGTCTGTCAATTCCATCACCTCCAACTCCGTACTACTACATATAGTCACATCGTAATAATCAATAATCAATCACTAACTAATAATTTCCAAACTTGTCCTTTTATATTACTTTGAAAGATTGACTTAACATTACGTCATCGATGTGATGATCCTTTTCGTTGAGGTCCGATTTCCCAATGGATTTATTTCATTTGCTAAAAGTTTCTATTGTTTCCCTATCTGACCGATGTTTTTACATTTAAATGCCCAAGGCTGGTTTACATTTAACTAATTAACAATCATTTCCATTTCTGATTAATTAACCTGTTTTCCAAATCAAAGATATATTTTTTTATCTCTAAATCTTTTTAAGTTTTTGTTTTTAAAATACCTTTTCTATTTTTAATACAGTTTTATTTTAATATTTTTTTTTTTTATCTGTGCGATTTAATATATACGAGTTTAAGATGATATTTAATTTCAATTTTTAATTCTTAAAGAAAATTTTTTAAATGCGAACTTTTTAATTTACTTTCATGTTTAATAAATAAATAAAAAAGCAATGTAACAAACATCTGTGCTCGTTACAATATATATAT
>JAQFVV010009595.1:0-11356 GCA_028023455.1 Epiperipatus broadwayi | reverse complement strand
TTTACTGAATGTCTATATATTTTAATCAAATATGAAAACAAAAACATAATTAAACATTAACGAATCTATGCAAGCGTCTATACCCAACTGAAATTTAATGCATTTAAATAATTTATACAACAAATATTAATTAATAAACATAAAAAAATGGAAATGATTTTTAGCAAACTCAAATGTATAAAAATTAAACATTAATAATTGATTTGAAACATCAGATTAAAGTTCATTAAAAAAAATATGTTTAGCTTGTCAAATCTTTAAAGTTCTTAATTACTTGTAGTAAAATTTTTCCATTTATATCTTACAGTAGAAGAACTCCTGGTTCCTGGTGTCAATTCCCTCTTTATTTGAAGACCGGTCTATCTGAAGGTGGCCTTATCTGGTACAATCCTGGTATTACAGTCATTTCATTTGAAATAAATGAGAGAGAGGGACAAGTGGATCTTATCACTCTTCTCACAAAATCAAGCTGGAACTGTTCTTAATTTCAATATTTTTTCTTTTATACCGATCATCCAGATTCACTGAACAATGGTTTCCTGTTCCAATTTTTCGTTATGGTCTGAACCTTCATTGCTGCTTCTATTGGACATCTAATTTATTTTTGTTCTCTTATCTATATTTCATCTGAGTTTTTTATATAAGATCCCCAAGAGCTAGCTTGCTTTTTGATAATTAATAAATACATCATTTCCATTTACAAAAATATTTTATCTTTAGATCTTGTACTTTTTTATAAAAAAGTACGTTCAAATATTTTTTTTTTAAAAAGAAAATAATTTTTAAAGTTTTGCATCTGTGGAAATATATATACATACATTGAACAATTCTTTAATTTTAGTTTTTAGTTTTTTTATTTACAACCTGAAACCATTTTATTCTAATTTTAAATTAATGTAATGGCATATACCGTTACAATATATATATATATGTTAAAACGAAGATTTGCACGGGTTAAATATATAAAATACATATTTTATATATATATATATAATACTATAAATATGAAATTGATTTAAAGTAAAATTGTACATATTAACTGACAGTCATTGACAATATACTATTGATAAGCATTTTTTTAAAAAAACAAAAATTTCTAATCAAAAGCAAAAATGTCAACAAGAATTTTTCATTTCAAAAAATGTTTCATATTTTTAATCACTTATATCACATATTATTATGTACACACACACACACATATATATATATATATATATATATATGTAAATAATTAATCAATGTCTGTATTCCAATTATAATAAATTATATATAATTATTCAAAACAATACAATAATTAATGTAATTACATTCATATCGGCCTTTCAAGCCAAATTGTGCAAACGCTTTTGCGAGTGTTAAATAATAAATTAATACCCTCTGACCAAACAAGATATAGAATTTATGCAGGAATAACCTTATTCCTGCATAAATTCTATATCTTGTTTGGCCAGAGGGTATTAATTTATTATTTAACACTCGCAAAAGCATTTGCACAATTTGGCTTGAAAGGCCGATATGAATGTAATTACAATTGTATACAGACGCTATAAAAATAAATGCTGATTTATATAAATAATTAATATAGTAAAACAATATTTAAAAAAAAACAAATATATACCAATTTAATAGAAAATATTTTTTAAAATATTGTTTTACTATATTAATTATTGTATTGTTTTGAATAATTATATATATATATAAGCTGTACATATTAACTTATAGCAGAAATATCCATCTGCCTGTCTATCTATCTATCTATCTATCTATCTATCTATCTATCTATCTATCTATCTATCTATCTATCTATCTATCTATCTATCTATCTATCTATCTATCTATCTATCTATCTATCTATCTATCTATCTATCTATCTATCTATCTATCTATCTATCTATCTATCTATCTATCTATCTATCTATCTATCTATCTATCTATCTATCTATCTATCTATCTATCTATCTATCTATCTATCTATCTATCTATCTATCTATCTATCTATCTATCTATCTATCTATCTATCTATCTATCTATCTATCTATCTATCTATCTATCTATCTATCTATCTATCTATCTATCTATCTATCTATCTATCTATCTATCTATCTATCTATCTATCTATCTATCTATCTATCTATCTATCTATCTATCTATCTATCTATCTATCTATCTATCTATCTATCTATCTATCTATCTATCTATCTATCTATCTATCTATCTATCTATCTATCTATCTATCTATCTATCTATCTATCTATCTATCTATCTATCTATCTATCTATCTATCTATCTATCTATCTATCTATCTATCTATCTATCTATCTATCTATCTATCTATCTATCTATCTATCTATCTATCTATCTATCTATCTATCTATCTATCTATCTATCTATCTATCTATCTATCTATCTATTTAAAGTGTCCAGAAAATACAATATAGTTTTACATTTTTGTTTACAGAGTACACAACACTAAAAAGTTTAAAAAAAATTTTTTTTTTAAATTAAATGCTTTTATTTACCATGCACTAAAAGAAAAAAAAACAATTGTTTTTGATGCCTATTTTTTTGTAACAGGAAATTGAAATTCATTAATTTTTGGGTCCCCCATGCTTTTATTTCAAGCTAAATCTAAAAATCCTAATTGTGATTGAAGAAACCTTATTTTAGTGAATAGTAAATAAAAGTATTTCATTAAAAACATCGCTATTATTATCACATTATTTCATTGATTTTTTGTTCAGTCATGGAAAGAGTGCAAGATTATTTTCATTATTAGAGTTTATGTATTATATTGTATTGTGATGCTAATGCTTTTAACTTATATTAAGGTATATAGTCTCAAAGCTTATGAATATTCTAATTGGAAAGTTTTGTATTAACATTACTTATTCTGGGGTTGAGGGATTTCTACTTGTATTTTTTCTTTTATCAGGGAGTCAAATCATGCAGCATTTTTAAAATGATATTTAAAAACTTGTTTGATTTTATTCCTTTTTGCAAATGTTTTTACTTGCTTGTTTTTGCAAAATTTATATAGGATTTTTACAATTGTCAGCATAACATTTAACACAAGTTTTTTTTTATATAGTAAATATGATATAAACTATTACTTCTTTTGCTATTTTGGAACTTTATGTTATTATTGACACTGTTAATAATAATAATAATAATAATAATAATAATAATAATAATAATAATAATAATAATAATAATAATAATAATAATAATAATAATATTATTATTATTATTATTATTATTATTATTATTATTATTATTTCATACTCACCTATTACTTCTTTACAAAAGTTGAGGTTTTTAAAATCTAAAAATAAGTTATTTCATTTTACAAAAAAAATCCCATACACTATTGGACTATGAAGTAAAATGTTGTATTAAAAATATCTTCACAAAAATCTGTCATCTCTAAAGCCATAAAATATTAATTAAAATTTGATTTGAATTATAACATTTTTATTTTTGTCTATATTTTTAATTACTTATCTTAATATATTGCTCATGAACTGGATCATTAATATTGTGATATAATGCAATTTTAAATATAAAATGAAAATAAAAATTATTTAATCAATATTACATATATATGATAAATAATAAATATATAAAAATTTATATAAAAATATAATGCAGAACAAAACAATAAAGACAATCAGAACTTTATTAAAATATATCTTAATTCATACTCAATTAATTAAGATACATTTTTTTTAAAAATTAAAACCAGTGATATGAAAATGATTGAAAAAAAAAATAAAAATCTATTCACTTAGTTTTGTTTATAAATCATTACATGAACTCTACAGAACTCTAGTAAATAAGAGTTAGCAACATCAAAGGAAGTCAAGTTATTTTTAAATTAATCAAGCCAGTACTTGTATTGATTTTATAAGCATAAAAATACTATACTCATTTAATTTACTTATTACATTATTTCTATTTTTTATTGATGCTAAAATTATTATTCTTGTTTGTCATTTCAGTTGTATAATTAAAGTTTAATTTATGGATTTAATAAATAAAGATGTTTATTATGATTTAAATAAAAAAATCTATAATGGTATATAAATATTAATCTAGCTAGTAGGTAATTACACCCAGGTGATTCTATCATTTCTAGTACTCAAGGCCTTTTATAACTCTGTTGTAATAAACTGTTTGATTATTATTATTATTATTCTCATTCAGTTGGCATGTACATAGATATATACATGCATATTGGTATGTAATATGATGAAGTACTATTAGACAAAATAATAATATTTAATCTGTAAAATTAAAAATAACAAAAGTCCTTCATTTAAAACTTGAAATTTCCATCAAGAGCACTATATATATTCTAACCTATCAAACGTGCTGCTTCCATTATTACGAAAGAGAATTCGGAAATCCTGAACGCTTCTATTAAAGATTCGGGTATGCTTCGTATAGAACGGGTAGCAAACCCTATATTTTTATCTAATATAGCTCGATGTTAGGTTAGTTATAATAATTCAGCTACAGCGATATGCAGTTCAGACAGAGATAGAATAAAAAAAAATTATCATTAATAAAATAAATTTAAAAAGAAAATTTAGAGTAACTAACATTCTTTCTCTATCCAAAACACATTCTCTGAGCTGTAAGTACTTGCACTGTTCGACAATGATGATGATGATTTCATGTCATTGTTAATATTACTGACTAAAACAAAACATTCATTAATTTGCCAATATGATCTCAATATTTTATTATTATACAATCAGAAGTTTCAATCTCTTTAGCCATGCCACGCTTGTAATGTTGATCATAATTGATCAATTCTTAATGTAAGAGCACTTATAATAATGACACTAATCTCAGGGTTCTCTGTTATATTTAATAAAATGCTCGCATATGACTGACATTCTGGTCGGCTATAGGAAACTTTTACCTTATTAAATTCCAGGTGTCTTCATCCACACATTAACAATCATAATATTTAACGAGATGATAACCATATTCAATAACAACGCATAATTTTGAATAATACAGCCCTTTTATCCAGAATCTCAGTCGGAATGATGAAAAGACAAGGGTGCTTTTGTGTCCTTCCATCATCCATGACAACACAATAATTTAACTAAGATTTATTACTTAGACACTTCACTTAAATGTGTATGGAACAATGTGCAAACAAAACCTACTAGTTTGGGAATAAAGTGATTTTACACACACATAAAATAAAATGTTCTGGTCTGAAGTTTCAATTCCATAAATAATTCTTATTAAATTAAAATATAGTGAAATATTGTGATCTGCTTACAATTGTCTATCTTGTGTATTGAATTTAAGATTTCATAAATTATTTTGGACTCAAGAAAGTATTGCAAGTATTATACCAATACACTTTTATTTAGCACACAAGAAAATGACTCAAAACAACTTGTAACAAGACTATAATTTATTATTAAATTTTAACAAGATTATAATTTATTATTACAGTTTAACAAAACTATCCTTTATGATGAACATAATAAACAAACATATACAATTTATTTGATCCCATATGGATAAAACAAAATATAACTAACAGTAATTCGTCTATACTTTTAGACCTGGATTCGAACTACTTCTTCATCTTTTTTTTACATTTATGCAAATTGAATATAACAAAATAAATATTATTATCGATACATCAACTCATCCATTTAGTGTATCTTATATGAACGGCTGCTTAACTTTATTAACTAACTATTTGTTTTAAAATACAAATAATCTGATTCTAGGCAATGCGTACAAATGATTTTTATTATCATATCTTTAACTAAATGATAGTTTTTATTTAGATAACTTATTATAATTTATGGGTTATTTATCAGAAGTTACACTTATTATTTTAATGTTTACCTTAATAACAACTGAAGTTGTTATACACACTGTATTCCTCAGTATAAGTTATATTGTGAGTGCTAATTAATTATTAACCCGAATCAAACCTAGTATTTGAACCCTCCATTGGCAAATAAAAATTTCTAAATCACGCAATTTTAAACTTACTTTCTCCATTGACTTACGTGTGGATTACCAGCACTATTCCGCCGCACAATCCAGACATTGATCATATATACTAGCACGCTATTTTTACTAAATGGATCTTGAGGAATTAACCTCCAATATACCCGTTATCTTGCCATAACTTTCTAAACAAAACACAATATTCAACACCTTCCGTGATGGAATTATCTCTATTTTCTCATGAGGAATATGGAATAACACTGACAGTCTGTAGAGTTAACTACTATATTAAAATAGTTTGGTGGGTCCTTGCCTCTTACTTGGGCATAATAGGAATGCACACCAAATATAATCCTCTCCTGGGATTTTAACGAATGAAATACACTAAATACGATATAAATTACTGATCGTCCTAACTCTGAGAAGCGATCACTTGGGTTATAAACATACCCGAATTCTAGATTTATCTATTCCCCTCATGGAAAATAAAGCTTTTGGGGAGATCATTTTCCATCCCACAAAATAGATACATTACAATTATTACTAATGTGAATATTAATCATATACTGATGCTATATCGGGGCAAGACAGGCAAATACACTAATTACACTAAATTTATGTTCTGGGGTATACTTAGATCAACGTCTGAAATCAATGGATAACACAGAATAAACCATAATAATTTTCACCTTTGCCAAAGAAACATTCAACAAGTAATTGGTAGTATAGTATCTTGAACTAAATTAAGTGAATGCGTTAATAAAGAATAATTGGAAATAAGTTCCGCAATTAACATAGTATAAATTTGTTTCAAACTTTAAATAAGTAGTATCCTGTATAGCACTTCTCTTTAATTACTTCTGATAATTTTAACTAGATATTTTACCTATTAAGTATATGAGTTTTTCTTCTTTTACGCATCTAACATATAAATTTATACCCATAATGCATATCATAAGTAAACACATTTTATAAAAAAAAAATTTTTTTTTCATGTCGAATATAAATTTAACCTAGAATAAGTATATGAAAACATACCTTTATGATTATAAGGTCATTTAAATATTACTTGATTATACAGCCTTTAACCTGTTGATATAAAAAAAAAATACACATAATTTTACAAATTAGTAAAAAAAAATCATTACTTAACAAGTGCTTATTATCTCACTATAAAAATGTTTTTTTTTTCCATTGGGCAATTTATCTAGATGAAGAACTTGATCCATTCGTAGTTCACAAAGCAAATTTAAAATAAGAAACACATTTTATTATTTCATTTATATAAAAGTTGCCTCCATTCTGGTGCAATTAATAAATTAGGCAAAGAAAACATAGCAGCATTGGATGTTAACTCTTCCTTGAATTAACTGATATAATTTTGGGATCCAAGAAAACAATACATATTTTAACATGACGAATATTTGACGATTGACGATCACATATACAATTCTTTTCTTTTTACTATTGGCAATATGTATCATTTTTAGCTAGCTGGCTTAGGAATAAAACTAATGCATGAATTTTCCAAAATAATATTATTATAAGGACTGCAGCTGACTTACGTAGATCTAAAGTTTTAATGACTCCAGTTGATGTATAATATAACATATTATATTAAGGTTATAATTAAGTCACTAATGTTTGTAGTTTTTATTCCTACTTTAGGAATTATAATTTTTCTTTAATAATGAATTCTCCGTAAAATGCACACATACAAATTTTCTGATATTTGCCTTGAGAAAATTTATATTTTCTTTTTTTTTTAAAAATATACAGGTGCATAAGTAAATATCCTTTATCATTAATATTATTTCTAGATAATTTTCAGTGAATAAAACATATTTTAATGTGGGGAACTTACATTGTTTTTCAAAGCAGACAATTTCTTTTAGAAAGAGCGCGAAATTTTCTAGTTAACTTTCCTTGGCTTTTATAATATGTCTTTTAAATTATAAATTTTCTTTTATACCACAAAAAGATAATTAAATAAGGTAAAGTTAACAAATCATTGATTATTTCATGGAAATTACTTATAGTACTTGTTTTAAATATAATGACACTTTCCGTGATTGCTGCAGTCAATATGGTCATTTTGAACTTTAGCATAAGATAGTATATTTTTGCATATAAAACGCTTTAAAATAGGTAGATGGCCACAGAAAACAGAATATCTTATCAAATAGGATTAGCAATGCATGATATTATTAAAAATTTACTGGACTTATATTTATTTCTGCAATTAAAAAATAATAAAAATTTTGTTACCGAATTTCAGTACTGCTTCCTCCTTGTAAAACTAAAGTCAGACTAAACTTTCTTCAAAATTTGGCGGTCTTGTTTTTAGTGACCTCTTACAGAAAAATAATCATTTAATTATACATAGCAAAAGAAAAGAAAAAAAAACTTATTACAGTCATATATTTCTGTATGATTTAAATGGATTACAAAGTAATTTGACAAATAATGAAAAATAATAAATACATTTAATTAACAATGTTTATTAGTGATGTATAATTTTGTATACATTATTATCTAAATTAATTTAAAAATTACCAGAAGTTATGGTGTTTTATGATAAGATACTCATCTACTCTCCCCCTCTACCCATCCAAAATCAATTACTGTTTATAATATATGCTTTTATACTATATTAAATTGCTCTTATTGTTAATATTTTAATTAAGTTATTCATGCTCTTCTTCAAAATGACATCAAATTACTAAATTTTTTAGTTATTTGCTTAAAACACGTTACATTGAGTAAATAGCATACTTTATTAATCACTTAATATTATTATTATTTTATCCTTTTATTTTCTAAAAAAGGATAGCATTGTTTTCCTGTGGAAACAATGCCAAATAAACCAAGTGTCAATAACACTAGGTTACAATATATATATATATATATATATATATATATATATATATATATATATATATATTGTACCGAATCACTCCATTTGATCTATCTTATACTCTAAACCCTTAGTTGTGTCTATACATATTTTTTACTTCCAACTTCAAACTATCACCACTTTCCGCTATAGCAAAAGACACCCTTTCTATTTTGTTTACCACTTCATCAATTCTACATTCTACTTCACTCTGAATGCATTCATTTTTTAACAAACTTAATTCTTCCTGCTTGTTGTAGCTATGCTTCTCCATTCCCGGCATGTCTCCTCTATCTGTATTATTTTCATTTCTAAATTATTATACCTAATGCTACCTTGCTCTAATTCAGCTCTCACTTCCTTTATGCTTTCTTTTACTATCGCCCTTTCCTGACTTTCTTTGTTCAAATCTTTCACTACAGATTCTATGGCTATATGAATTGTTTCTACTTCCTCTATTATTTCACCCTTCATTTCCTTCATTTCTCTAATTTCTGCTCTGAGTTCATTAATTTCTCCTTTGAGGTCTTGCTGATTTTGTTCAAATTTCTGACACAATTCTTCTTTGAGGTCTTGTTGACTTTGTTTAAATTCTTGCATCATATTCATCATCATTTTCATCATCAGCTGCATCTCAGATATTTCTTCTTTCTGTTTCTTTACTAACTGCATATTTTAAAATATATCGGGCTTTCCTCCGGCTCCATTTCTTCATTCATAGTTACACTATTACTTTTTATTTTTTTAAATTATCTTTTGCATTAACAAATCAAAAATTATTATTATTTATTTTTCTTACTAAGACGAAAATATACACTAACTCCACCCCCTTGTCCAATTTTCTCTACCCGATTCCAATGCTTTAGCTCCACCCAAACATCAACTCTCAGATTTAAAAGAATGATTTATCTTAACCAACGTAAATAGCATAAATCTATTTTCATTTAAAGAAAAAAAAGTTTTTGGTAATTCTTTTTTTAAAATTAAATCACTTTAAGTATGTAATTTCACTTTTCTATAAAAAAATTTCAAACAAGAAACACAGTATTTAATTACTATTGTTTCTTAGGACCAGCCCCAAATGTTGGGAAAGCCATTTATTCTAATAAACTGGAATGAAAAGTGATTTATATTTTTTT
This sequence comes from Epiperipatus broadwayi, assembly GCA_028023455.1. Classification (NCBI taxonomy): domain Eukaryota; kingdom Metazoa; phylum Onychophora; class Udeonychophora; order Euonychophora; family Peripatidae; genus Epiperipatus; species Epiperipatus broadwayi. Next base: position 1,330 of record JAQFVV010009595.1, on the reverse strand, counting down.
AAACTTTAAACTATTTATTTTTGTGAATACTAATTAAGAAAAACTTTATTTCCTTTTATAAAACTTTTAGTTTAACTTTAAGAAAAACCCCTTCCCACTTTTAATCAATTTTTTTCCAACTTTTATTTTAATCTCTTTTACGAAAGACATTTATTTTAATAATTTTTTTTAAACAAAATTATTTTATATACATGTGCCAATTTGGCCTCAGCACATTACACCCCCTTCTGTTTTAGAGTAAAGTGTGTCATTTTTGACCATTTTATCTTTTGCAACTTTAATTCTTGATTCTAAATATTCATTTATTTTCTAAGTTTGCTTTACATAATGCTTCGACTTTACATACCAAGGGCAATCTGTTTTGACTATCCTTTCCTTCTATCTATGCCAAATACATTGCTCACAATGATCTAAATCATGGATAATGACCACTGGGACAAACTAATTTTGTGGCACAGGGACCTTTTGGAAATGAGGTGGAGGCAGATTCACTGACTTATACTGACTTACACATTTAAAAAACTAAGCTTCACTTGCTGGGTTTCTACCGAACTTGGGAAAAAGAAAGGGTCACTGCAAAATGGCAGGAATTTTCAACTTTCTATTTTCAACTTACACTTTGGAAAGAGGAATGATCCCTGATAAGTCTGTTACGGGTACTAAAATTTATCCAGTCAGCAGCTTTAAACTTACCTTAACTAAACTTATTTTTTTACTACCCTCATTCCCTTTTGCTCTAGATAAATTCCTACACATGTGTATACATGCAGCACAATTATACACCGACTAGTATTCTAAATATCGAGTTATTACTGGACTTGCTTACAGGGAATCTATAATAAATAAATCTTTTTTGCACACATAATGAGGTGTAGCAGTGCCAAGAAAATAACCTAAATGGATATCTGGATAAATACATTTCAGATATGCATCATGAGGTATCGTATTTAGTGAATATTACCTGTGCATGTGCGTATATATACACATGTATACTTATACACTCTTAATACACTTAGATTGACTTTATATTTTTATTATTAATCTTACAACCTTATTTTTAAATTCACAAGAACATTATCTTAAACATTTATTTATATTAACCTTTACTTGAATATTATTTTCAAACCCTTACAAACATTTTAAATATTAGTTTTACAATACTATTTTTAAACCATTATTTTAACTTCTTTATTTATGTGCGTGTATTCAGAAAAAATATTTAATTTTATTACGATCCATTATTTACTCAACTTTTATTAACTTGCATATATTCAAAAACAACTTACTTTACTACGATTCATTATTACACTGATATATATATATATATATA
>JAQFVV010009594.1:0-11359 GCA_028023455.1 Epiperipatus broadwayi | reverse complement strand
TGTAACGATATATAAATATGTCGTTACATTTATTTAAAATAAAAACTTAAAAGTTCGCAAATAAAAGGAAAAAACTAAACGCTAAAATTAAAATGTTTGTTAAACATATATATATTCGCACGGATGCTAAACTTTAAAAATATTTTTTTCATAAACAAGAAAAAAAAAGGATTTGAACGTATTTTTTTAAATAAAAAAATACAAGATTGAAATATAAAAATATTTTAATAAAAAAAAATAACGTAAGTTAAAATAAAAACAGGTATTAATTAATTCCTGTAATCTGTAAATGGAAATGATTGTTTATTAATTATCTAAAAGCTGTTTAATTAATAAGTCAGATGAAAAGTTAGATAAGAGAAGAAAGAGATTTTAGCTTGACCAATGGAAGCAAATAAAGGCCCGGACCATAACGAAAAAACAGAACAGTGACGTTTTTGTTCATGGAATCCATAGGAGGACTATAAAAGAAAAAAATATTGAGTTCCAGTCAGTTTTTCCAACTTGATTTGATGACAACGGTAAGACGCACTTACAATTCTCTCTCATTTTTTTGTTTGTTTAAAAAAAAAAAAATGAAAAGACTGTGATACCAGAATGGAACCAGCTAATGCTACCTCCAGAACATTTTCTTCCAATGGAGACGCCGTGGGAATTGCCAACAGGAACCTGGACTCTTATACTGTAAGCTATATTGACATGAACTCTAAATTTAAAAAATAACTAAGAACTTTCGTTCAAGCTTATGAACTTCTATCTGACTTTTAAGTTTTTAAATCAAATTAATAATGTTTAATTTTATATGTTTCCGATTGATAAACATCATTTCCTTTTTTTTTTTCCTTATTGTAAAGATTATTTAAATGTATGAAATTTAAGTTGTTTATAGACGCTTGCATGGATTCATTTGCGGTTAATTATATTTTGGTTTTCATATTTGATCAAAATATATAGACATTCGATAAATAATGATACCTTATGGTGAGTATCTAAAATGTATTTATTCGGATGTCTTTTAAGTTATTAGTGACAATGCAAGTATCTTATGGTGAATACTATTGGGTTACTTATAAGTTTCCCTCTGCGATTGTCGGTATCAATAATTTTGTATTTTGATCGTTTATGTTTAGTTTGAAATGTTTTTGACCGTGGAATCTATGTAATCGATCTATACCCAACATTTTTAAACAAATCTGTGCGAACGTATTTAAATGTTAAAATTAAGTCGGGCGTGAATGGCTGTATAGTTTTGTAAAGTTGTATTAAGGGAGGGTAATCTTAGGTTATTCATTTCGTAATTAAATTGGTTCAATGGATTGGATATGTTTGTGTAATTAGTAGATGTAGTATGAGGTCCGCTACGGGCAGGATTATAAATATACGCCACACACCCTCTGTTTGCCTATGGATGGGTTTGTAAGTCGGCAGAAGACCGCAGTCCATTCCTATGGAGTTTTTTGTTTATTGTTCTACTTCCCAACAGATGTCACATTCCTGTTGGCAGAGAGTCAATGTCTTCTCTATTTCTACTTATTGTTCAGATGTACATTCCTGACAATATAGTATTTTGTGTTGTCGTATCATGCTACATTGAATACATGAATGTATCAGATGGATTGGCGCCAATTTGGTTGCGAAATTTGTTGCCTAAAGTTAAATCAGGGAAGAATATTTTCTTTTCAAATGCAGATCTATGTAGTCTATTCATACTTGACTATCTAAATAATAATTAAACTCATTGAAACTTAGTTAAATGTAAAATTAAAAGTTAATATAAAAATCTAAAATGTTAAACTTATTCCTCAAAATTTAAATATTATTTTATATGTGCGTAAATAAATATTTTTATATGTTAATTTCTGGAAGTGGCTTTTACTCTTTGATATTTAAGATATAAATTAAGATATAGATTTTTATCTCTGCGTCTCCACTGAGCTAGTGACTTGGGCTAACGATTGGAATATTTAAATAAAGTGGAATCTTAACAGCGCGTATCTGCCTACTTTATAAATTTTTCTAGGCTCAAATGCCTAGATGGCGCCCTTGTAGTGGAGATATTGTTTTTGCGGTTAGATTCGATCTCCACTTGCATTCCGATTGGTACAGTATATAATATTTTTCTTAAACCAAAAAATATATAATTTGATTACAAGCATAATGTGAAGAATAAATTTTTACTAATATAGTAGTATAATGTAACTAAAAATAAGTCATACATCACATGACTTAATTTAATAAGCTTGTAATTATAAAACTAAATAAATAATATTTATTTCTACTAATGCAGGTGGTATTGTAATCAAACTGAGAGAGTGCAAACCTCTCAAGCGTTTAGCCAATCAGATCACAAATACTGGGACAAAGAATTTAACAAGAAAATACCATCTGTGGTTGTAGAAATAAATATTATTTACATATATTGCTGCAAGTTATAACATCTAAAAACTACTGTGTAATAAATCGAAAGATTTCACGCTATATGTTTATAATTAGAACTCAGTGAGTTAAGTGTGAAGATATTTAAGATTCATGCTTGCAGATCTAAGTACTTTGAACTGGCTTGGATATATAGACAGACAAGTAAAGAAGAGAGTGGAACTGCTCTTTTCTTGTTAAATTCTTTGTCCCAGTATTTGCGATCTGATTGGCTAAACGCTTGAGAGGTTTGCACTCTCTCAGTTTGATTACAAAACTAAATAAAGAGTGTGCAATACTTCTAATAAGCTTTATTGATAAATGCCTCAAGAAAAAACATTTAAAAATATCTAAAAATTATCCCTATCCTCAGACCAGTTTCATGCTATTGGCACTCCTCAGTGAGGCACTAGGATATTTCAGACATCAGATTCAAAATACCAACTCAAAGCACTTATCTGATAGTTAACTTTTAAATAGACAAACTGAAATTTTCAGATGCCTATATGTCTTCAAATCTAGCTATCTAACTTAAATAGCTATATGGTATGGCTTAAGAATTCTCCATCCCATATAACTATTTAAGTTAGACAGCTGGATTTGAAGACATATAGGTGTCTGAAAATTTCAGATTGTCTACTTAAATTTTAATTATCAAATAGGTGCTGGATTTGAGGTGGTATTTTTGATCTGGTGTCTGAAATACCAGTCCGAGGATAGGGATAATTTCTAGATATAGATTTTTAAATGCTTTCTCTTGCAGCATTTATCAATAAAGCTTGTTAGAGCTATTGCACACTCTTTATTTAGTTTTTTAGCATAATGTAAATTTGTTTAAAAAATTATTTTCAAGATAATACATATTTAAAAATGGACACAAGATTTGAAGCTGATATGTGACTGAAACATGTTATAATATCTAAAATAAAAACTTAATTTTTTTCCTTCTAAAAGTATTTTTCTTCCGGAGTAATACTATATATAATAAAAGTAATTTATCCTTTACAAAGAAGAGTTTAGTCAATTAACATTTTTGCTGTTAATTATAATTTATAACTATTATAATATTTATTTCACTTGGTATTTAATACTTACCAAGAGCTCTTTCTCTATCCACATAAATTATTATACATTATGTTATAGCATTAGGCTAAATGTTCTGGATTAAAGCACAAGTATATTTTTTACTCATTAAAAGCTCCATATACATAAATTATTATATATTATTTCTGAATGTTTAAATGCAATGGCAGTGTATTGGATTTGTAAAATTAAAGGTTCATTGATAAAAGTACAATCTACTGCTTTGTTGCATGAATGAAATTTGATCTCCCAAAACATAACTATTTGATAATAAATTTTATCGCTTTGTTATTTGTAATCTATAAAGAAGGAAAAAGTGAGATATTTTATACTTGTATTAATTTCCAGATCAACCCTCACTCATCAGCTTGAATAGGATTGAAACATTACATTATTATTTCACTATTTCAAAATAAATATTTTCTTATGTAAAAGTTAGTTTTATTATAAATATAATGATATAAAAATTGAAAATCACATAGTTAATCACGTGACTGTTTAATAGATGCAATTACACCAGATTTTCACTTTATAATTGATGGAAAAAATATTTTAATGAAAGTATGAAATAGTGATAAATATTGCTATAATATTCAAATTTTCATTTTCACATTCTAATAAATTTTTAATAGAGAAGTAACAAAATCAAGTTATCTACTGTTATTTTACATCATTTTTATGTACTACACTGTCGAAAGTCTTAAGTGTGTATCTGATCGTTTGTCTATTCTTCCATAAGTCTATTTATCTATATAGTTATTCAGCTATTATCTATTTGTTTTATTATTTATCTATATAAAAACTATATTATCAAACTTCTCTTTCATATGTCACATGTTTTTTTAACACGTATAAAACAATTGCTTATTCTATCTTAATTCACATATGTTAATTTAGTACTTGCCATTAGTTGTAATGTTCAAAGAATTCATTTAAATTTAATTTACAATATTTCACTTATCTCTGTACATTATTTTATAATTTTTTCTTAATTTTGTTACACAGTCCATAATTACAATTTTGAATTTCAATAACATACAGTTCAATAATAACAGTAATAAAAATTGTAAAATAATTAAAAATTTATTACAGGTATTTCTTGTTTGTATACCAACAGCCATTTTCCTGTTTAGAAATAAACTAAGTGAGCATTCTCAGTCTCACAGTCTTATTAAATCATATTCTTGTAATCTAAAAGGTATTACAAATGTTACTGTATTTCTCTTTTAGGCTTTAAAATTTTGAATGTTTGTTTAAATGGCTTTAAAGTACAACGTATTGGTAATAGTAATTCTACCCAACTTAAATTCTGTTGTGATAATAAAGTGATTGATGTAGTTGTGAAAGTAAAAAAATCATAAGCTCCATTTTCAAAATTATTAAGAGGATAAAAGAATTTTTCTAGATTTACTTGTGGTGAACATTTTCAGTGTGTTGTTGGCATTTAGTGATGAGAGCAAGATTATATTGAATTTGTGAGTGTAGTATAAAGTGTTGTGATAATAATGTATTACATTAGAAATTATTGATTCTGTTCAATAGATTTAGCAAAGTGATGCATTGGAAAAATCGCAAGTATGATCGTATAGAGTCAGAAAACGATATGGCATTAAAAATAAAACATTTTACAAATTCTTTAAATTTTGATGGATTTCTACCATCAACAATTTTTCTCTTTGAAGCTATGTAAAATGAAAGTTTAATTTCCTATTTCACTGTGCAATAACTTTTGCTGCAATTCACATGCCAATGTACGTACATACATACATACTGCTGTAAGGCAAATACGATTCATTTGAAAATTATAAATTCAACCTTACATAAACATATAATATTTGCATTTACCACCAGGAATTTTCATCACAAAAAGAATACATCTGTTTTTAGTTTTTTTTGTGTGAGAAAGAATGAATACAGTCACTTGTATACACATTTACAAATATGGACTTACCCTCTCAATTTATTGCTCCACGATTAACATATTTCGTGCTACATTGTTTTATTTTTCTGTAATATCTTAATATAAAAAACATATAATTTTTTTAATTGTTTTAAGTGTGAATATGCTGTATACACATACAAAGTACAATATTCTATTTATTTTGTTTTTGTGTATGATTTTTAAATATGTATTAGTATGTTAACATGCATATTGTATATAGTTTGCTACTAGTCATACATTATGATATTAATGTAAAAGTGGGAAACAAAATGATTATGGATAGATGATACATTTTTAATTATTCATTATCAATCTGTACTTATACTATTCTAAATTTTCTAATAGTTTTATTTTTATAATAACTCATTACAAAGTTGATTTTTACTTTCTCACTCTAGATATTTCTCTTTTAAATAATTATTTATCTCTTTTGCAATCTTTTTATGCTACAATATGTAAAATATAACATGTTTGTAATTGTTTATTATCAGATATAATTTTAATAAAGCAATTTGAAACATATGCACACATATACAACACACGCAGCATTTATTTCTGAAAACATGCAGAATTAAGATTTGTATAACCAAATCATTAAGTAATGGCAATTGATAAACACGATTTCATCTTCTTATTATTTGAGTTGCACCAGAAGCATTAGTTCACTCTAATTAACTTCAAATCTCTTATAAGCTTGAATAAGTAATGGACACTAGATACTTGAATTTCCATAATAGCTTCCAGCTAATTAGCCATTTTTAGTGAGAAGATTGAATTCGTGTATCTAGAGTTATCTTTAAAAAAAAAAACAACTAGATATATATCAGAGAAATACAGATACCAAAAAAATTATGTGGTCAGCTTTAGATTATTAACTTCGATAGTATATAAGTTTAAAGATAACCATTATGTGTGAAATCCTGCTTCTAACTGGAGGTAGCTGATAATCAGTTTAAAATACATAAATAACAAAGTCAAACATTTTTATATTTTGAGCTTTAATTCAGTGATTCCAACCTTTTTCTTCCATCATGGCATACTTTAAAGACACAACATTTATCCAGAATGCTTTTTCAATTAGTGATTATATCAATATCCTGAAAAAATTTCAAATAATTTGTACTATAATAATAATATTATAAATAAACTATTGAGATCAAAATAAAGTATTTATTTATTCACGGTTTATAACATTCAAACATAAAAGTATTTTTAAGAATTCATAAAATTAAAATGAAAAATTATCATCTGATATAGAAAACATATTTAAAAATTATCAAATAGATAAAAGACAAATATTCTCTTAAAATAGAGGATTACAGATGAATTCAAAATCAATGATATGATCAAAACATAAATTGTATTGCATCTAACTATGGACCCTTAAGCTGTGAGCCTTTGGTAATCAAAATATTTCACTTTAATTAGACATAATATTTAATTCATTTCTGTCACTTTCAATGGAGTTCCTTTATCTATTAAAATATACATTTTTTCTACAGTACAGACTTTTTTATAGCTGCACTTCTATATGTAATATATAGGGGGTTTGAACTTCAGACTTTCACATGACCCTCAACCATCCATGCTATCTCATACCACTGATATACTTGATCACATACATGTCTATCATGAATCACATTTATTATATAAAAATCCTATTCAACATATATGACTTTTTATTAAGTACTTTCGAGCATTCTTATTAGTAAATTTTTATTGTAATTTTGTCAATGGTCATTTGGGATAACTTTTTAAAGAAAGTACTGGAAATGATAATTTAGACATATAATTCAGATCACAAATGATTTTTTTAAAAAAACAAATTAATGTTGAGAAAAATCCTCAATTCAACCTCTAAATTTGTCACCAGAATTAATAAATAAATTCAGAGAGCAGATGCTTTTCAATTTGTGCTGACAATAAATAATTTTTACATTGTTTCAAATTTTGGAAATAATTTTAAGAATAATATTATTAGCCAAAATCAAGCTTAACTTTCTACCCAGGGCAAACTATTAAGACAGCTTTGGCAATTACTCTAACCTCAATAGCAATCCATGAATTACAAAGTTCAGAATAATAACAATTCATCTATATATATATATAAAAGCTTCTAAATCTTGATTATATATGTAGATTAGACTCTTTGCTTTTGAAAGCAATTTCACTGATATTGATTAACCAATAAGAAAGTTAAATTTACTATAAACAAGTTCCGATGTTAATCTATTTATGATTAGATAAAATACTGAAATCTGAGGGATATGTGGTCTGGTCATTTTTATATTATTTTACCATGAAATACTTTTGTTGCTATTGTCTTAATTAAAATTTAAATTTTTAGACAAGATCATTGACAGAATCTTCTAACCCTTTTGCCTAAGACAAAAGATATATATAGAGATTTATATGATGATAAAGTGCTATAAAGCTATAGTTGTTATATTGATATTTTAAAGAATTTCTTTTCAGCTAACACATATTTAAAGATGTTCCAAATTATTCAATTTTTTTTAATAGCAGATTTTGCTTCATGTTTAGCATTTAATAATTGTATTTCACAATCAACTATTCTTACTAATGCTTTGTGAATTTTATCATAATTATAATAAAATGCTTTTAGCTTATCATGTCTAGCCAATTCCCTAGTTTCAGACAATCTATATATTTTTATATAGTTTTTTAACATTAGCCATTCCTGTGAAGCTGCAAAACAAATTTTCTGCAAAGTCCAATTATGTTCTCATCATCATACACTTGCAGTCATTTATGCTTTTTTTTTTTGAGAATGTTACATAAGATAGCAAATTAGAGAAATCTTTTGACAATTTACCCATTTTTAAGAATATAGAATAATATTGCTATTTACTTAACATTAAATCAATATTGATTCTATAATACTTTACATATTTTGTTTCTAATATAATTCATCATTTTAGACACTAATATATTTATAAAAACAGTACATGGTTTAAGATAGATAAAAAGACATTGAATTATTGGGACTTGCATATTTTCAAAAATAATCTCTAAGTTAAAGAAATTTGAATAACAAGTCAAAGAATACAAGAAAAGTATTATTATTAGAATCAGCATGAAAAGCTAATTATCTTTCAGAAAGTTTACAACAATTATAGTTTTAACACTTCAATCCTATTCCCTAAATAACACTATATCTACTTTTTATATAGTTTATATGACATGGCTTCAATATGTTCTTTAAATTACATGTGATTATAGAATGAAGATTTCTCTATTTAAAGCAGTTACTCTGATTCCTAGTTTCCCCTTTTCTACAACACATCAGCAAATTTCATCCAATAATCTCACATGGGAATCTCTTATTAGATCTTTTACTATCTCTAACTGCCCATTTATTATCATCTCTTCTAGCAATATATCCAGCCCAGATCACTTCAGTCTCAATTCTTTCAATGATATATGTAATACCTGTTTGTTTTCTCACCTGTATATTTCATTTTCAATGTCTCCTTGTTATTCCTAAAATGTCTCTTTATACTTCATTAAGTAGTTTGAAATCTCTGTATTGTTCTTCTGCTAAGTGTCCAAGTCTCATATCCATAAGTACAAACTGCTAGAACACACCTATTAAAAACTTTTTTTTTCAGATACTCTACCGTCCCCTTATATCCCCTTCGCACCGGCTCCCTATTAAACCGTTCCTAAAAGGAATTGTGAGCTCCAAAACAAACATGATACAGCGTAAAGATTTATTTATTTTTTCTTATATCAATAGTTGTTTATTATCAACACAAGAGGGCGACAGATACGATGATTTGATTCATAATTTAATTTCTCGCATCACCTTACGTCATATCAAAACGATTTTGAAGTCTAATCCCTGCCCATAAGCTCAAACTCCCAGCATGGACCAATAGGGGTCACTCAGGGTCATGATGTGATTGCCTTCAAGACTCTTATTCTGGCAAATGACACAATATTAACCAATGGATAAGAAGATCGGTTGATTAACAGATCGGTCCAAGCATCGGACAGGATCATTGGTTATTTATAACTAATACGAATGTTCGGTTGAGGCATCTTTAGAATAAACAACTAGACGCTTATAACATTATTCCCCCCCTTTATCATACAATCCAATAGAATTATTTATACTAGCTCTATTGACATTTACTTATATTTATTAATAATAGGCCCTCCCAACTCTTAAACCTACGTTAACTACATAATAAGCAAACATCGTGACTTACAGCACGATGTTTATGAATGAAACTTAAAAGAGATAAAAAAAAAAACAAAAAAAAATAAGAAAGACAAATTTAAAAGTAAAATAATTAATTGCATGAATAAATGCTAACAATAATAATAACTTCAAAAAAAAAAAAAGATTTAATTATAGAAAATGATTTGAGGAATGCTCGACTAGTTTAAATAAATAAAAAAAAATTATTGATTATAAAAAATGAAACATTGATTAATAGCTTTATTTGCACGCACATACGCGCATTCTCGCACTCGCACAGAAAAGAACATATTATGCATAATAAACATGGCTGATAAAATATATTTCCTCTTATTACATTTTGAAAGTAGGTGTGTGTTATAGTTTATCTGCGAAAGAAAATAATAATTCGGATCAAAGTTCATAACTGGAAAAGTCCTAAGATTTAAATATGATGGACTATGTAGCATCTGATATTTTTTATTTACGAAAGTTGAGATTAAAAATAATAATATTTAATATATGAGAGATTACGGATCATTTTATATTTGATTTACGAAAGTTGAATTTAATTAATTATGAGATTGCCTTTTAAGTTTACGTAAAGAATGAATGGAAGCATTATAAAAAAAATGTTTACCTAGGATTTTGCTTAGTCTTCTGCTGCTTCTAATTTGGTGAGGGTTCGAACCTGATAGATGAGGTTTCCATAATACATGGTTATTCATTTCACATAAGTTCAGCGTAGTATGTTTGGACGATTCTTGTATATTAAACGGAACAACGTCCTTAGACTGATTGGAGCACTATGTTCGGACGGTATTGTTGTTGATCATTCATAGCTGTGGAGATGTTCTGATGGCGGAGCGTCGGTCAATCACTGAAGGGTTTTCTAGCCCATCATGACGATCGATGCTCTAAATGTTAATTTCACAGTGATCATATTGGATAAACCGGATAGCAAAAAAAAAGAAAAGTTCTAGTTGTAGCTTCCGGAGGAATTTAGAAAAAACTATAAGCAGAAAAAAGTGTAAAAAAAGAAAATGTAAAAAGACTTTTTCTTTAGATTTAGATTCATATTTATATGGGTTGGTTATTATCTGAGGATCGAATCTCCACCCAGAGTTCAATATTCTTTGAGTTGTCGTTGGGGTCCGTGTCCTACATAATGTCCACTCAATCCATATGCTTGAGGCAATCTTAGGTTTATGCAATCTCATATTACAATCTCAGTTAGAAAAAATTTATACTTATTCACACCTTTTATGCATACATGTGTGCGTGTTTTAAGAGAACAATTTAACTTACATTAGTTTAAAAGTCGAGCATTTAATCTGTCTCAAAATCACTTCTATAAGCTTTTAACTTTCACTACAGTTATAATCTAAAACAAACCCCTTTTAATTACCCCCGCGGCATATACAAGTAGAAATCACTTATTGAGATTTAAAATGGCATATTAATAGTACTTTATATTTTATTATATTTTCCCTTTGTTTTCTTTTTAGAGAATATTATTATAATAGATTATATGAAAGCCTTAACTATTTAATCAGAAATATTAACATTTTATTTTACAGTGTATTTTATAACGCATTGAAAGAAAACTACATTTATTTTTTATCATAAGTTGAAAGTGAAAGAAGAGAAAAAATATAGAGTGTTTACATTGCTCGTGTGTGTACGTATATACCTGTACCGACTTTGTCTCG
>JAQFVV010009593.1:0-11372 GCA_028023455.1 Epiperipatus broadwayi | reverse complement strand
ATATATATATATATATATATATATATATATATATATATATATATATATATATATATATATATATATATATATATATATATATATATATATATATATATATATATATATATATATATATATATATATATATATATATACTTTGGATATTCTTGTTACTAAGATAAAAATATCCATTAAATTATTCATGACATCCTTTAAGTTTATTTGGATATATTGAAAACATTATAATTTATCCGAGAAATCCAGAATTAATGAAAATATAAAATTATATGGTTGATAAAAGAAAAAGAATTGACTTGATCTTACTTATTGTATTATCATGGAATAAATCTTTATTTAATATGGTGATGTATTAGATGATAGAGAAACCAAGAATGATCAACTTATTTCTCCAAAAAAAGGCTCTACAATTGTATAATTATGTTAGGAGTTATATGGAGATATTTGGTTTAGTGTGTACTTTATAAATTATGGATAATTAATTGAAGATATTTTGATATCCATGATTTTCCTAGGAAAATTTATAACACAATGAGAATGTAGAAATTGAAATGAAGAACTTAATAATATATAAACTGTTAATGCTGAATGTATTTTAAGTGTTGATTATTATTGTGGGTATCTTGAGGAAGATGGTATGAAATTAAAGACTGTGTGTTGGTTTATATATATATATATATATATTGTAACAAACGGGTTCGAATACACGCATATGTAAAATATGACATAATTAATAGTGTTAATGTAAGGACCATGTATAAACAAATAAATAAAAGAATATATGTAAACGGTCATTCGAACCCGGTTACAAGTAATGTAAATATAGTGTATGTGTGAGTATAAAAATACGTAGTTAGTATCTGGGAGGTTTGCGATCACTTATATATGTAGAGCTGTATAAAGCGCAATTAATTATTCTTAGATAGATTTTATTCACATATTTTTTTTTTGAGTTTATTAATAATTTGGTAACACGTGTTTTCTTTTGTTGAGTCACCTGGTGAACATGTGAGGACTGAAATAGGATGAGTGAATTGCTGTAGGCAGTTTGGTAATAACTGGCGCCGGGAAGGCGGAAAACTGGTCGGTGGATATAGTTTTTTTTCATGTTGAAGAACAATGGAAGGACTGGTCAGCGGCGTAGGAATATGCAGAAAGATTTTGAAAAGTTAAAGGTGAATATAAAAGAACTTTTTTTTTGTCTTGCGCTCGAGTGGAAAAGAAAAGAAAAAAAAGAAGAGACGCGGCTTGAATCCTAGCAAGGAGGACGCAAAAATCTATTTCTTAAGAAGTTTAATATTTTTTTCTTCCAAAAAAATGTCGGGGTAATTGGATTGTGTGCTAGTCGTTACTCGACTCCGTGGACTCGTCATGAACTCACCTGACCGGACTTGCGAACTGTCATAATAAATCAAGAGATTTTGTTCCATCGAAGAAATGTTGATTCAAAATCGTTCGAGATTTAGACCTTTGCGAAAGAGTGCGCCAACTGCTCCACCTCTGAAACCTATCGCCAGACCTAATGACCATTGGAACTGTATGCCATCCGTGAGATCCACCAGATTAAGTTCGTGGCAAGACGTCAATACGAACTTGTTTAATTGCGTGAGTACAGGTAAAGTGACATGTCACCAACTATTTTCAATATATGTATCTCAATAAAGAACTCGTGTTACCTCAGTTAATTGCTATATTAAAATTTTATATTTAAAGTTAGATATATGACTATATTAATCATACAGCTCACATATATATATATATATATGTATTTGCATTATTTGGTGTGTGGATGAATGAGCGTGATATATGTGTGTATATGATAATGAATGGCCTGAGTGTTTGCATAGCAATCTTATATGTAGGTACGAATGAGATTTATTGGGAAGGGATATGATCGAGTATAATAAATCCCATCAGCCCGGGTTAGAGTAAGAATTTCGAGCTTTAGGCTATCGCAAAATAAATATACGCGTGAGATAGTGTTGGTTAGTTTATAGCTTTGTTCTCTAGATAGACAGATGTCCCCAACCTTGAGATTGAGCTAGTTCGGCGCGTCACCACATCAGATAAATATCAGAACCTATATATATGTTTTTGAGGAGGTAATTCCTACCTACTGGTAAGATTGGCGCATGAGATGGGTTCAAACCATGCTCATAAATACCTCTCGTCGAAGCTTCGGGTGAGAGTCCATAATGGAGGAATATAGATATGTCGGTGGGTGTTATAATATATATATATTAATGAATAAGGTTACAATATATATATATATATATATATATTGTAACCTTTTCAATCTACACATGCCCAGGTGCCAATTCTATATAAGATAGAATAAAATTTATAATTTAGATTGCATCTCTAATTATGGATAAGACTCATATTATAGTATTAAACTACAGCTTAGCTCAGTTGAGGTTATAGGGTCTTGTGGTTATCTAAAATGCAAATGGGATGAGAGAAGCATTTATAAACAATAATTATATAATGTTTATTTAGTTATACTATAGTTATTTACTTAAGTTATCAAAAGAAATCAATTTGTGGATTAAATCAAGAATCATAATATGTTCAAATCTCCCACCATCCAAGTACATGCTAGGCCAATCACGTCACTCATCTAATATGTTTGGGGATTACTGTAACAGTAATTTATTTTTAGACATTTGATTTGGATTGCACAGCTATACCAATGTTTATTTAAATGATGAAATAATCTCAGGGCTCTATTATATGAATAATATGCTAATCCTATTATAAGAAATTATTAAGTAATGAGGACTATTGTGAAACTGACAATTATTATAATAAAATAAAGGATGGGCAATGATAAAGATCAGGTGCATTTTTACCTCACATCACCATCTATTTTAAACAAGGTATAATCTATATCTTGGCATCATTAAAATGTTTGGATCAATTAATTTAGTATCATTTAAGTAAATGGCATATACTATTAAACTGATAAGTAATACAGTTTTAAACAAGGTAAAATCTATATGTTGGCATTATACAATGTTTGGATCAATTAATTAAGTATTATTTAAATAAATGGCATATACTAACACTCTTAAGAAGGGATCGTTTGCAGCAATAAGATTATCTATCTTTATAACATTTTCTTTATGGTTGACACGTTGCAGACTCATCTTTGGTCATTCTCAGGACTTGGCTCTAAGTGTCTTTATTAAGCTTCTTGATCAAGTCAAGCAGCGAGACTCTCTGCTTTCGCCTGTGAGTCTTCATGATGATACTTGGGTGAAAGTTTTATTTTCCTCTTAATCTTATTAAGATACACTTTTCTCTACATTGACTTTTTCAAGTTTCATTCTGAATGCTATGTAAATTTTTATAAAGTTTAACTGTATATTACTATGTTACTATGTTTAATAAATATATTTTAAAACTATTAAACTGATAAGTAATACAGTTTTACCATTAGATTATGTTGAACATATGTGTGTCTGAAAATGGTCAATCGAGCATATATGATAAAATAATTCAGAGGGAATCTTATTTCTACAAACATTTATTACAAGACACATTTTTTTACAAACATATTGATGATGATTTAATATTAATTTCACATTAACTACAAAATTGACTAAATAACATTCAAATTACATAAATCCTATACCCTTAATACTTGGAGGCTCTTCCTCTTATCTCTTAATTCAATAATATTTATAACTCTATTCATTAAATTATTAGCAATACAAAATAATTATATATTCATATACCAATGTTTATCTCATCTATTCCCATTATGTGCTCTCAATGGACTAAGAAAATGGTATCAAATAATCAACTAATGTCATTGAAATTACTTCAGTATGATTACAAATTTAATCTTATTATATGAAATAAAGTAATAATTTTATTAAAATTAGCATTAAATAAAGTAAAATTTTTGTAATCCAATATTACTTTCATACCACAAAGGGTGCATTACCAGTAATAATAATAAATGAAATAATGATAATGTGGGTGATATGATTTGACAAGCTACTTAGAACTTACAATTTCAGCAATGGTCTCACTCCACATCTCTAAGTTTATCATGTCACTGAATGTGCATGCATTTTTACATTTACAATCATAACGCATTTATTGATCACATTTTCTAATGGTTTACTTGGGGAATGAATAAAATACACAATGCAGACCATACAATGAGCAAATTTTTAAATTATTAATCCAATTTCAAGTATATTACAGAAATCACTAAAGCATTTATCTTAAATAACTAACATATAATACATAACAATAAATAAATAGAATGAAAAGGGAGAGCAAAATGCTAACAAATAAATATTCACATTGATGGTTAACAAGACATCAAACATCAACTTAATTCATCAATATAGTAACTATAAACTTTTCTGACACAAACAGTGTGGAACCCAGCTGACTTATCATAAATAAATGTTGCATCTATCATTTCACTTTAAGGAACATTATTATCGCATCACATACTATCAAAGAATGATATATACTACCACCCATGGTTCAATAGATAAATAAGTAAAATGAGCATTACTCAATCTGAATACAATGATCTTCCTTTCAATCACCTCTCCACTAAAAAGGCATGTAACATATTCCATGTAGGACAAATCTATAACAGACAAACTCTTAAATTTTCAAAATCATTAGTGCATAGCACCAACCACAACCGATAGGAAACAAATGAGCATAAATTTAGCTCATATAGAATAGCTTCTGATAGTGAACACACATGCAAATATATGATCATGTATGAAATCTTTTTGAAATCACATCAGACAATAAAATGTTATATTACCATTAATTAAATTATAAATGAATCTAATACCTATGAAAAATTATGAACATTGAATTTCAAATTAGCATAAATACTATCAAGTAAGCCTATCCATCCAGAAGTACTGGCATAAATATTTTCATGTATCTATTTATCATTAACAACCAATGAATAATGATAAAGCATGTAATTTGCACCAATAATCTGAGCATGGGAATACATAATATTTTACATAATACAACAAAACAAAATATTACCATTTTGATATAGCTTATACCAAATCTCTGAGACATTCTAGAGGAGATTAGGCAAACAAATACATAATAATAATAATAACTGAAATTATTATCAAACTAAACGTAAAAGGAAAATAAATAAATAAACAAAGACATCTACCTATATATCATATGCAATGGAAGAAATGCATATCAACCTTCTATCATTAAAATAAAAGTTCTCTTTTTAGTTCATACTTGAAACTTTAAAAGCAGAAAAGCACATGTAGCTCATGATGATAAGGTGTATAAACAAACATTAAAACAAAGAAATATTACTCCTGTAGGATAAACATGAGCTTGGCAAAATAGCAATAACCTCCTATGTTCTCAGGACTTCCTAATGGATACTATAAGCAGCTTTTGCACATATTTGAATCAATTTATTTTATTATAAACTTTACACAGCTCATCAAAATCATCCACATAAATGTTTATTATCCACACTATTTTCAACTCTGTTCTGTCTAAAATTACCACCATTTAATAAATTTTAATAACGGTCAAGATCAAGGTTATTTGGTCATCCATGCTTATATATATTTCTAATAAATAATTATCATATATCAATAAGTCACACATGTTATCACTCATATATAGGTGTAAATGGTAAGGTAATTTAGTATACATAGCTATTCTAATAATGTAGAGTTTTAGAAGGAATAATTTCTCTGTTTCAGCCTTATTTTACACAATAAAAATAGGAAACTTATTAAATGAGAGTCAATAAAATATTCCATTACACAGTCCAGCATAACTTTTGCAATTATTATTATTATAGTTAATTTACATAATTCTAGTATTACACTATATATTATAAATAAGTTATAGCAAAATTGTATTAGCAATTTTTCTATATAATATCCATGCATTATGAATAAAAGCAAATTCAAATTGTTAGTCAGTAAAGGTGGAACTTTTAAATGTTTAGATTTCAATATTGGACAACTCTATCATGTATCCTTCATAATTACATGTTGGCATTTATGCTTGAGTAGTGTGAGAGAAGTTTCCTTAGTAAAAAGGGAATAGTAAAGCATTTAGTGAAAATATTAGGTTCACTTGTTTTATTATATTTCTCTTTTTTAGACAAATATTTCATCTTCTCTAAAACTTTTTTCTGAAGTTCTCTGTCTACTTAGCCACACCTCTTTTTTTGTTATAATGAGACTAACAATATGCAAGAATTTATTGTTTGTAAAAAAAAAAAATGTTAGGATTAGAGTATTGAAAAAAAAAAAGTTACAAATACCAACTAATAATAAATAAAATAAATAACTTTTACATTTTCAAATGAAAGATTTTATGCAATAAATAATTAATAAAAAAATCATATTAACTGATAATGTGTGTGTGAGTCTGTCCATTAATACAGAGTTCTATTAATGACTGAGCTATTAGCAATATTTATGGCAAAATAAATAATGTTATTGCAAGATGAACATTCTGAGTGATAATTAAAAATATGAATGAGGTGTGAAGTGTGGAATGATGTGAATGGATATGCACTGACATATACAAGTTAGATCATAATATCACATATATAGATATTTATAGGCTTAAGCTTTTAAAAAAAGAATATAATATCATTGAGTATCACAATGTTAAAATAAAGGCCAAATATTATTTGCAGATCCATTTCTTGGGAGTAAAATGCTTTATCATTTTGAAATAAGAAAATATACATACCAACTTGCCACATCCACATTACATGGAATCAGATTTTTAGGAAGTGATAATTTTATATGGAGTTGCTATGGGCTGAACTTTTCTTGAATTATCCCATGCATAGCTCTTGTTGCATGAGTAGATAGTCCAGGGACATTCATTGCCCTGATTACAACCTAAACAAAGGTATGATGGCACAGGTGTTCTGATACACATCTCTAAATAAAGCTTGATTATAAACAATAATAGTGTATACTAACAATGCTTGGAATAGACTAATAACTAGAGAAAATATATATAGCTAAGCTTATTGCCTATAGCAATGACATTGAATATGATGGTATGATCGGATTTACTAAACGCAAATTAAAAATGCATTATTATAAAACTAAATTTAAATTTAGCATAAGCTAACGTTTTATTCCTCTTTCATTACATTCTTTACTAAACTCCATATATGTTTAATATAATATAAAATTAAGTCTAAGGTGTGTTTTAATAAAAGTATATATATATATATATATATATATATATATATATATACTTTTATTAGATCTCTCCCAGTTATATATATATATATATATATATATATAACTGGGAGAGGATAAAGAAACATAAAAGAAATATATAATTAATATATTTGCTTAGAATTAATATTGCTCTAATAAGTAAATTAACATGTGTATAACTCATAAACTAATCAAAGATGGAACTTTACCCCCTCCCATCTGTTGTTTATGCAAAAAGTATAATGAATAAAAAGACATTTAAAATCTTCTGCCAGCCTAGAAAGCATTTGTAGTTTTAAAAATAAAAACAAAATATTTACTGAATCGGCACTTCCCTCTAATGTTGAAGAGCTAAGCTAAAAATAATTATACTTGTGAGGGTGGGAGTGTATTGACATATATATATATATATATATATATATAATTCAAAATTATTAGGAAAATATATATATATATATATATATATAATTCAAAATTATTAGGAAAATAATTGCCACATCAATTTAAATTTGAATTACATTATGAGGCTTTATACAGTGAAATAGAGAGTCATTTACATTAAAGATTACATATTTAAAGATTTATAAATTTAAGAAGAAAACCAAGGGTACAGCATTTATAAGGCATTAACATTAAATTCTTAAACATTTAAGAATTACTGAACAGAAAGTTAAAAGTCTATGGTGGTGACATTTCAACAGCATTCCATTCATTATTGGTGATTTCAGCATTATATGTTATGTGTGTGTGTGTGTTGTTTTTATAAAATAAAAAATAATTTTGTAGTTTTTATACATTTTCTGAGCCCATCATCAAATTGTGATCATAACATGATTTATTTTGCTTAAAGTGTTTTATTCTAAATGTAAATAAACACTGAATCTATTTATTTGTGCAATATTTTGTAAAAAAAAATACTAAATGTTTTTTTTTTTTATTATTGAAATCAAAATAGCAAAGGAAACCAACTAAAAGCCTTTTATGTTGATATAGTAAGAAACTACAATGGCTGAAAAAGAAAAAGAAATTTAGGCTTAATTGACACTGCTAGAATGGAAATTTGTACATCTTCAATATTATAGTAGTTCTTGATTTTCACTTTAGAATGATTCCAAAATGTACATTATGATATTAAATATTGGCTCAGAAGTATAATTTAAATCCTCATCTGAGTTTTGGACTGTCAAGTATAATGAAGTGATGATGAAATAATCACATGAATAGTTAAAAACTTGTAAATAGGAACAAAAAAGAAATTATCTCCCACAAGATAATAAAATAACATGAAAATAAAGTTTCTCAAAAATAATTATTACAATATTTGAAAAAAATGTTAACTACATGTCAAATGGATAAATTGAAATGATACTTTGTATTTTTTGTTTTAAATAATTAAGCAACTAGGGTGCAAAAATAATTAAAATATTTTATAAACAAATAAAAAATATTTTTTATTCCAAAAAGTTTGTATGAAAATTAAACCAGAAAGCAGTGAACACCCTCTGAACATTTTTCTATCATAAAAATTGTTTATATCATAAAGGTTTGCTACTGACTGTAAGATAGTGACCTTTTGAGATTTGTTTTCTAGGTTGTCATCAATTGGTCACCTTATGCTTCTGAGGGCATTCTAGCTGGGTAAAAGAACATTAAAATACCATTTACTAGACATACCTATTAGTAGGCAAAATATATATATATATATATATATATATATATATATATATATATATATATATATATATATATATATATATATATATATATATATATATATAATATACATATATATATATAGTACCTAACTGAAGTGTCACTTAGTTCCAAAAGGTAATCAAGGTTATCTTAGCTTACACTTTTGTTTAAAATTCCAGATTTAAAAAAAAAAATAATGATGATAAAAATGGAAATTAACTTAGTTAATTATTAAAATAGGATAATCTAAATAATTTAATAGTGTCAGTTGGTTTAATAAGGGATGTTAGATAATAATTTAACATAAGCAAATGTTACAAAATTAATTGTGAATTGATAAATAGTATTACATGTATTTTAAAATAAGTACTGTATAATCCATTCTAATGTCTAAAGAATAATAATAAGATATTATTATTAAGTTGGAATAAGTAAGTAATGAATTTAAAAAAAATGATATGTAAGTTTTTATTAAAAAAGAAATAAGAATAATTGTTATTAGTTTTGTAGTTTAGCATTCCAGTTATAAAAGTTAGTTAGATTAAATAATCATTAACATTTTATTGTTGTAATTTTAACCCTCAATTTAGAGGATGAGTTATTAGGTGAAGAAACAAGTACCAGTATTATTAATTCAGGAATTATGAAAGCTGAGAATATGTTATTAAACATGACGGCATATTTTGATTTAAAATTTGATCAGCAGAGACAAAATTTCATGAAAATTAGAGAAGAAGATAGAGATGAATTGTTTTTAAAATTAGATAAGACTAGTGAAGAAGCTAGTGAGAAATTAAATTTAAAATTAGATCAGTATAAAAAAGAAATACATTTAAAATTTGACCAACAGAGACAAGATTTTATGAGAATTAGAGAAGAAGATATAGAAGAATCTCTGAAATTTAGAGTCGAATTGCAATAGCATTTTGAGAGACTAGATGAAAATTTCAAAATTGCTGACAAAAGATATCAGGATTTATGAACAGATTTTCAGGAGACACTCAAGGAAGAAAAAGAGAAAATGAACTCTAGTGTCAGTAGTAATAATAGAGAACTTAAAGTAATTCAAATAGAAAAGGGGGGGACTTAAACCTATAGAATTAGTTAGTAAGATTAGTAATTTATTTCATGAAAATGAAGAAGGAAGCTCAGAAGTTGATAAAATAAATAATGATAATATAACTGTAGGAAAATCAGATATTAAGTTGATAAATATTCAGGATAAAAGTAAAGTTTAATAGATGCTCCCAATAAGAATCCTCAGTTATTCATTGAACAAGCCAATAATGAAAATGAATTGGTTTATGGAGAAAATGAAGATCAACAAGAAATTAATAAAGTAGTTAATCAAGATGTTGAGGTAATTGTTATTAAGTTAAAAAAGACAGAAATTACCCAGTTTGTAGAGAAAGTTAATGCAAAATTAAATGTTTCTAACCATTCCAAAGAAATTGGTTTGAGGCAATCTAGAGAAATTAACCAATCTGTAGAAATAGTTAGTACAAATGAAGAAATAACTAAAGAACTTGTGAAATTATTTGATATGGAGGTAGAAAACAAAGAAGTTACACAGCTGGTAGAAGAAGTTAGGAAAAATGTAGAAATAATTAAAGAACCTATGGTATTAATTAATAAGGAAGTAAGTAAAATTAATGCAAAATTTAAAGATAAAGTAAGAGAGATATTTCATGAAAATATACTTAAGGAAAAGGTTAATGCCAAGAGAGATTTAGGAAAAGCTAGTGTTAAACTTAAGAGAGCCTAAAAAATGTTGACCAATGTTGTTTATTTAAAAATGACTAAAGAACATGTGGAATTAGTAAATAAAGAAGTGGGTAAAATTAATGTAAAATTTAAGGACAAGTTCAGAGACATATTTAATTTGAATATTCATAAGAAAGAGATAAACCCAAAAAGATATTTGGAAAAAGTTAAAAGCAAATTCAAGAAAGAAAACAGAAAGTTGATCAGTGATATTGATTTTAAGAGATCCAGATATAAAATACTGGAGAAGATAAAAGTCAAAGTTAGACTAAAGAAGGGTGAAATAAAGTCTTTTAAAGAAAGGTTAGTTAAATGAAAAGAAGTGAAAAATGCAAAGGCCAAATTTAAATGTGATACTATGCCAAATTGTAGAAAATTTTTTTAGTAAGGAGTATTGTTTTAATGTAATAGACAGTAAGAAAAAAGGAATTGAAATCGAGAAGTACCTACAATGCCAGAAATTTAATACTTTATCACAAGAAAATTTAAATTTTGTAAAGCTAGTATATTTAGTTAATAATGCAATTAAGAGACAATGCTTGTCAAACTTAGCTATTGATTATTGATTGGTAATAAAAAGGGCATATATGTTTAAATTATAATTAGTGTTATTTTTATTTTTTTCTCTAACGGGGGGAAAATTGTACTTAACTGAAGTGTCATTTACTTCCAAGAGGT
>JAQFVV010009592.1:0-11381 GCA_028023455.1 Epiperipatus broadwayi | reverse complement strand
TGTTGTGTATCACGAATACAAATAACACAAACAACACTTTACTAGTTAATCATTTATTACTATTACTATACATAATGCTTATAAAATACTAGGGAAGCATAATCACCATCCTAACATGGCGTCCCTCTGAAGTCTCGCAGTCCCGATAATATTCATTCTGCAGTAACTGTGACGTCACCACGAATACACTACACTCCTTCCCTTTCCCCCCTTTTTTGAGAAGTGTCATAGTCCAACAGACGTGCAGGAGGGCGGCGTACTCGCCGAGGGTGACCACTAAGTGTTTGTGGTTTACTCTCTCGGTGTATACTGGTGGTAGGTGCGGCCACCTGAATGGGTTCTCCAAGTGCTGTCTCATTCTGACTATCCTGGTTTGCCGCAGTTTCCTCTGTGTGGGCATCTACCGCTCTAGGTCGCAAGTGGTCTACATGTCTTTTTTGAATTCCGGAGTCCGTTAGAATCTCGTATGACAATGGTCCTGTCTGATGTTGGATAACTGCAGGTATCCATGGTGAGTTCTTTCCAGCCCTACGTGTCAAAATTGTATCCTGTGGTTGGAATGTTCGTACCCTTTGTATCGGTATCTGAGTTATTTGCGGTGCCCTGTCAGGGTGCAGAAAATCCAGGCATGTTCTTATGCGCCGCTTGAACAGTAGCTCGGCCGGGCTAAGTCCCGTTGCTGTTGATGGCGTAGTATGTTGCATTAGTAAATAATGTGCAAGCCGCTGACTCCAGGTCCCGTTGCGTAGACGTTGCAATCCCTCCTTAACAGATTGTACTGCACATTCTGCCAACCCGTTGCTTGATGGATGATACGGAGCAACTCTTGCATGGCGAATGCCATTCCGGTGAAGGAAGGTGGTGAACTCCATCGCAGTGAACTGAGGGCCGTTATCTGAGACAATGCATTTGGGAAGACCGTGTGTTGCGAAAAGTTCTCTAAGTGCTGAGATGGTAGCTCCAGTCGTTGTCGATGGCATTTCACGGACGTCGATCCACTTCGAGTGTGCATCCACGACAACCAAAATCATTTTCCCCTGGATAGGTCCAGCGTAATCCACATGTATTCGTGACCATGGCAGAGCTGGAATCTCCCAGTGGTGTGTTGGTGCACGTGGTTGCTGGTGTCGTATCTCTTGACAGTTGTTACATTTAGCTATTAGTTGTTCTATGTCCTGGTCCATTCCAGGCCACCAGACGTATGAGCGTGCAAGTGCTTTTGTTCTCACAATTCCCATGTGTCCCAGGTGCAGCTCACGAAGAACTATGGGTCTAAGAGATGTCGGTATGACCACCCGTGCCCCCACAGCAAACATCCTCGGTGTGCTGACAACTCATTTTTTCGCGACTGATAAGATCGAAGATCTTGTTGAATGTGTGTTGGCCATGCTGTCAGGATGCACTCCTTTACTCTAGATAGCACAGGGTCTGCTTTAGTCTCTTTCTCGATCTGTTCTGCAGAAACTGGTGGGTTTTCCAAGTCCTCAAGGAATAATACTGCTCGCAGCTTCTCCTCACTCTGCTGAACTGCAGGGGATGGCCACCTACTCAGTGCATCTGCATTCCCTATGCTCCTCCCTGGTGCATACTGCAGTCTGAAGTTGTAAGCCGTCAAGAGGCATGCCCACCTTTGCATTCGGGGTGATAGAATGAATGGGTCGATCTCCGACGTGAAGATTCCCAGCAGTGGCTTGTGGTCAGTCACTATCTCGAACGGTATTCCATATACGAAATGGTGGAAATGTTTCACCCCGAATATAATAGCAAGTGCTTCCCGGTCTATCTGAGCGTAATTTCTTTCAGACTTGGTGAGTGTTCGTGATGCAAAAGCAACCGGTGAACATAGGCCGTTTGCATACTTCAGGCTAAGTACTGCTCCCACTCCATATGGTGAAGCGTCGCAGGTTACCACCACTTGTTGACGGGGATCGAAAGGCACCAGCACATCGTCGGACATCAGGGCCTCCTTCAATTGTGTGAACGCTCTCTCGTGTTCTTTGGTCCATGACCATACTGTATCCGCCTTAAGCAATTTATGTAGTGGTTCGGCTGTCGTAGCTCGGTGTGGCAAAAAGTTACTGTGGAAGTTGAGCAACCCCAAGAATGCCTGTAGCTTCTTCTTATCTGTTGGTGTCGGTGCTCTCCTAATAGCAGCCACTTTGTCGGCCTCTGGGTGCAGGCCCTCTGCATCCAGGGTGTATCCCAAAGTCTATCGACGACACTCCGAGGACACATTTGTCTTTATTTGCACTCAGCCCACAGGCAGCCAATTTGCTGCAGACTGTTCTTAATTTGGTGGTTAGGTCCGTATCAGATGTTGCACATATCAGTACATCATCGAAGTATGGGAAAACTCCCTGAATACCTCCTAGTATGTTGTCCACCATTCCCTGAAATATTCCTGGGGCCACGCTAATGCCGTACTGCAATCTCTTCACTCGAAAAGCTCCCCGATGAGTGATAATGGTCTGTGCATCTGCCGATGCTTCATCTACCGGCAGTTGTAGGTATGCTCGAGCTAAGTCTATTTTTGCAAACACTGAACTCCTAGGAAACGATGCGAGAAAATGGTGTACTGCTGGTATTGGATATGGGTGATCTCTTAATGCTTGATTTACGGTCACCTTATAATCACCGCAAAGGCGGACCTCTCCTGACGCTTTGATGATGGGCACCACTGGTGTTGCCCATACAGGGTCGCAAACTGGCTCAATGATTCCGTTCTTTAATAAGGTGTCTAGCGCTGCGTCAACCTTTGGTTTCATAGCCAATGGCAATGGCTGGGCTCAGAGGCGAATAGGTGGTATTTTTGGGTCTATCGGTAAAGACACTGGCGATCCTCGATATCTTCCAAGAGTAGTGCTGAAAACCTGGGGAAAAGCATCAATGATATCTTGCATTGGTGAATGTCGAACTGAATGCACCCCGGATAAAAATATTCCCAAGGGGGGCAAACCATTCACGGCCAAGTAGATTTGTACATGCTCTTTCCGCAATTAACAGGCGTAAACAAGCTGAATACTTTCCGTATTTGACGCTGACAAAGCACTGTCCCATAAAGGTGATCCGGTTTTGCTGAAAATCTCGCAGTGTCATTTGCACAGGTTCCAACACTGGCGGTTTTCCTTTGCACAAGTCTTGAAAACCCCCCGAGATACAATTAAATATTCCGATCCGGAATCTACTTCCATGCAGCATTTAGTATTGTTAATAAGCACTCTTGCTGTAGTTCTGAGAGTTTTGCTGTCACTATGGAGCTTGTATATTAAGTCCAATGCCCCATCAGTATCCAATTCCCCTTTCACTGCCATGCACTGGGTGGATGATGTCTGAGTGTCCTGTTGTCGGGCCTTACATACCCTTTGGATGTGACCTGTCTTTCGGCAAAAATGGCATTTTGCTAGGCGAAAAGGGCATTCTGTATGAACATGTGTACCACCACAGCCGCAACATGGCACAGTCGGCATTATATGTTTTTGTAACTCCGTTTTGTATTTGGTAGGAAACTTCCGGCGGTGTTGTATTAGATCCACTGATGATGACAATCCAGAAGCATGCATCTCCCACACCTGGGTCCCCGCTGCCTCAGCTGCTAAACTCCTCTGCACTGCGGCATCTAGGGTTAATGTTTCTTCGGTGAGCAGTCGGCGCTGTACGCTTTCATCTCTCAGTCCACAAACAAACTGATCACGGAGGCGCTCGACGAGTGTCGTGCCAAAATCACATCCTTCCGCGAGACGTCTCAGTCCCGCGAGAAAAACACTAATAGTCTCTCCCTCTTTTTGTTCATGACGGCAAAACTGGTAGCGCTGATAGATTATAGAGGGCCTTGGATTGAAGTATTGTTTTAACACAGCGGTGAGCTCGTCATATGACCTTTCTAACGGTTGAGCTGGGGCTATCAAAGACTGCAATATCGATAGCGTTTGTAGTCCGCAGGCTGCCAACAAAGTAGCTCGTTTCTTGTCTTCACTTGTAATATCATTCGCCAGACAATAAAATTCCACTTGCGATGCATACGTATCCCATAGTTGTGGGAACTCGACGTCGAATGCAGATAACTTCCCGACAGTTGCCATCCTTGAGCATTAACGCCTTGTTGAACGTCTTCGCGAAGAAAAAGTATTTCTGTAGTTTCTTGCCGTAATCCCAAGGTAAAGAAAATAATGCAGCTAGCGGAATCCCATCCTCGTCGCCAAAAAGTGTTGTGTATCACGAATACAAATAACACAAACAATACTTTACTAGTTAATCATTTATTACTATTACTATACATAATGCTTATAAAATACTAGGGAAGCATAATCACCGTCCTAACATGACGTCCCTCTCTAGTCTCGCAGTCCCGATAATATTCATTCTGCAGTAACTGTGACGTCACCACGAATACACTACAGAAAGATTGGATAATGAATGAATAAGTATTTGTTTTATTGATCTCAAATATGTAATATAAAAGTTAAATAACTGATGTAATAAAAATATAATGTTAAAATAATTATTAAATTTTAAACGTGAAATGTAAAAAAAAAAAATGTAAATGTAGAATACATTCCAATATTCAATGAAATCTTACTTTTTATGAGCATAAATAATATCATTCAAAACTTGTAATTTTTAAACATTAGCATAATCATCATCATCATTTTTAACTATTATCGATTCACTGCAGGATGAAAATCTCACCAAGCTTAATTTTTCTTCTTTGATCTCTAGCCTCTCTTCTCCACATCACCCCAGCACACTTTTATTTCAATTATCAGTTCACATGTGTCTCTTTCTATGTCTTTTACAATCTCTTGGAATCAAGTTTAAAATTTCAACTATTCATCTATTATCATATCTTCTAGTAATATGACCAGCCCAACTCCATGTCAGTCTTTTAATTCTTTCAATGGTGTCAGTAATAACTGCTTGCTCTCTCATCCATGTATTTCATTTTTTATTTTTTTACTCCTAATATACACCTCTCCATATTTTATTGAGTGGCATGAAGTCTCTATATTGCTCTTTTGTTAAGTGTCTAAGTTTCAGATCCATAAATAAGAACTGGTAACACATTCATTTAAAAAAACCTTTCTTTTCAAACACATAAGTATATTTGTTTAATATTAAGTTATTTCTACCAAATGAACTCCAACTAGCTTTAATTCTATGAATAATTTCATCTATTATGTTTCCATCTAAGGTAATAATCTGACCAAGGTATTTGTATTTGTTAACTTTCTAATTCATCATTATCAATCTTCATTTTCTTCTTTTAAGAAAATTCATTGAACATTACTTTAGTTGTTTTAACCTTTAATTCTACTTTCTTACTTTTATCTAATAACTCTTACATTTTCTGAAGCTCTAAAGCATTCTTTAAAAAAAACAACTACATCATCTTCAAAATCTAGATGACTTAAATAATCTCATTTGCTTTTATTCTCTTAGCTTTCTACTTTAATCTACAGAATACTTCTTGCAAAGATGCTGCAAAAAGTTTTGGAGATACAGAGTCACCCTGCTGTAACCCTTCTCAATGTTAATCTTCTTAGTATCATTATGTAATACAATTGTTGCTGTTGAATTTTTATAAACATTCTTCAAAATATCCTAGGTCTATATCTTGATGATCCTATGCTTTAATCACTGAAGAAATGCTTATAGAATCAAATGTCTTTTTATAATCTACAAATCCAAAGTATAATGGCAATTCATATTCATTGGTCCTTTCTATAACTTCTCTCAACACTTGGATATGATCCATGGTACTAAAACTAATTTTAAATCCAACATGTTTTTTTCGTTGATTAAAATCCAAAGTTCACTGTAAACGAGTTGTAATTATTTTGGTAAAACTTTTATATAGAACTGATAAAAGATTGATAGGATTGTAATTTCTCAGATCTTTTTTATCACTTTTATTGCATTCTTCCAGTCAATGGTACATCTTTATCATTTAGACATTTGGTATATAATTTTGCCAAAGAATTTTCTATTTCTTCACTTGCTTCTTTTAAGATATTGATTATAATTTCAATATTACACGGAGCTTGCAGAACACTCTACCTCAAGCTATGAATAAATATCACTGTGTATTTTCCTAAACATACATAATGTTCTTTATTGATATCCTGAGGGAAAGAGGTTTTCTCTCTTTAATCATATAAATATTTATATATAAATATAATTTGATAAAATACAAAAAGTATAATGTTTAAAAAAATAAATGATTTTGATATCAAACTTAAACTTTTATTATTTTTTGTTTAATTTACTAAAATTGTATTAAATTGTTTAGGAATTTGACTATTTTGATCATCAGTTTAGCAAACAAATATAAAATAGACAATAAAGCTTGTTTATTGATAAACAGAAAAGCATGAACTTACTTAATTAGTACATATACATTTGGATAATTGAATAAGATTTGTAAACCAGAAACAAGGTGGAATTATAAAACAATGATTTTAATATTTAATCTTATCATTTACAACTTTCTTAAACACTTGAACAATACTATTTTTTATATCAAAACTTTATTCTTACAATTTCGACTGTCCTGCAGTCATCATCAGTATCATTATCTGTAAGAATAAAGTTTTGATATAAAAATATTATTGTTAAAATGTTTAAGAAAGTTATAAATAGTATGATAAGTAAAAATAGATATCAATACATAAGAAAAGGAAAAATAATAATAAACATTTAATCTTAATTGTATCATATGTTGATAAATTATTTAATGTAGGATTTTACACATGGGTGGGTGGGGGGAGAATTTAGTAGTTGCATAGTAAATTTATATAAATAAGTTTAGCAAGAAGAAAAGTTCTATTCAACAATTTAATAGATAATATCCATCAAGTGAGAAGATCTTGATAATCCTTATAAAATTTGAAAGATTATTGTTACCATATCAGCATGGAAAAATTGCTATGTTTTGTAGTCAACAAATTGAGCAGTTAGATTAACCAATTATATCAGTCATAGACCATTCTGACAAAATGTAGTCTTCCTGATCTTCTAAAGTGTTGTCTCCAGTTGCTGAATCTGTCTCTCTCTTATATAACTGACTGAATTTAAAAGACTTAACTGCCAAACCTCATATATAATGGTGAAAATGTAATAATATGGTGACTGTTGTCCAAAGAAGTAATCTAAAAGAAGAAAAAATTTATCAATGTAAAATCAGCCCATTAAGAAAAAATACTCGCTGGAAAAAATTTAAACAATCTACAGGGTCTGCACCTGGACTTTGAATTATCTACCAGTCTCAAGAAATCGCATGCGCATTTATAGTTTTTCTAGAAGTCAAACTCCCAAAAATTTTGCTAGGTGAAAATATTTGTATTTATTCATTTTAATTTTTTTATTATGTTTCAAAGTTTTATTTTATGATGTATTTCATTGTTTAGTACTTAATATTTTATTTCTGTTCATGTAATGTGTATGCGTGCTAATGTTAGAAATAAAATCTTCAATATTGCACATCTTTAGAATATTTTTTTGGGTAATCTTTATAATAAAAATGGTAGCCCTCCAAACTTTGCTCACTTTCACAATATTTTTAGAAGCCTATTATTGTTCATTTATATCATATGCCAATCCAATTAAGATGTATCCCTACAATAATTAATTCAACAGCATCATATCTAGCAAGTTGAAAAACATACCTTATAATTTTACATACATAGTAAATAAAGAAATTTTTAAAATAAAAATTTTATTTAATAAATTTTTTTAAAAGTAGCATAGTGAGTATATATAATTAAATGTCTTTTTTTTTAATGTCGTGAGTAAAAATGAAACTATTTTGATTGTAAAGTTCAAAAGGTTACTTTTTTCTCATTTTATCTTTTAAAATATGGTCCAATACACTTTGTTCCCTTAACTTTTCTCGAAGCTGGTCATAATTTCTGGGATCTTTATAGTTTTCTTTACTCGTACTTTCATACATATTGTCTGCAAAATTGTGAGTTGTTAACATTACTTGTGGCTGATGCTTTGGAAACTGATTTATTAAATCAATACCTGAAACATATGTAATAAATGCTGTAACTATAAAAATAATAATTTAAATACAGTAATGTAATAATTTGTAAAAATTAAATTAATCTTCTACTAATTTACTGCAAGTCATTTTGTAAATATTACTATTATTTACAAAATGATCACTAGAGGGCTCTATTAGTTTTTTTGAGAAGATCGGCAGTAAAGTGATAGAAGTCTACTTAAATTTTTAAAATTAATGAATAATTGTAATCAAACAATTATTTTTTGTATAATATTTATTTTTTTTCAAAGTTATAATACAATTTGCCATAATTTACTATTTTTCTTAACAAACATTTCCATGATTAAAAAATATAATCAAATAAGTTTTGAGAATCAGGATTTTTTTTAAGACTTTAAATAACAAAATTCTTTTAGATTTTAAACAAGATCAGTTTATTAAAGATCATAGGATTTTTTCAATGTGGGGGATGGAACATGGTATTTCCAAAATCTTAACTAATTTTATATAAACAGGCAAAACTCTCCATAAAGTAGTGCGATCTGTGCCAACTGAAGTAACCAATGGATGCCAGAAGGCTTGTGCATAAAATCCCCATCTAGTGCCTATTCATCCAATATCCCCAAACTAGTTTCTGGCTGTGGCCTTTGTCAGTGAGGAGCCTTGAATCTGAGAGCACTGCACCAAGATCTTAGGATCAAATGCAACTCTCCAGCAGCCACTTTTTATCTCTACTTAACTACAAAACTATGAGAATGAAATTGAAAACACAATACTATTTTCAATCTAAGTTCAATAGCTTATATAGTCATATGGGTCTGAACTCAGTTCAGCACTCATACATTTTGATGCCTTCGGCTCTTTAACAACCATAGCCGCCACTATCCTATTAGGCAGGATTGGTGTTCAACCACTAAACATTACATGACCACCATCTCTTATGCTAGCACATAACTGTTATTAAACAGTTATGTGCTAGCATAAGATATGGTGATCATGTGATGTTTAGTAATTTCATATAAACAATTAGTTTGAACATTCTATACTTCCAAAGTACATGTAATTATGAAATAAATTCACCATTCTACTAAACAAAAAATAATTGCCACTGTTTTTAAATAAGTGCATTTGTTCTCAACATATTCAATATAACAAATCATTTAATTAATAACAAATTAATTTATCCCATAAGTTACACAAGATATGATATGGTAAGAGCAGCTCTCTATAGATGACATCAGAGCAAATAAGTACTCTTGTTTTATTATGCATAATATAAACAATTCAAAATATATTTTATTTAGTAGAACAACAAATTTGCATTACAATTATATATGTAAAGTGTTAATCTTCATTTTTTCTTTTCTCTTACAGGACCTCAAATGTTAATTTTTAATGTTTCACCTTCTATTATTACAATATCTTCTGCATATTGAAGCCAAAGATTGGTTTGAATGAAAAGTATTGAAGTGTAAGACCAATTTGGTTTTCCTTTTTACAATTCATTTTTTGTTATCAATGTAATTGAAGATTTTAAGTATTTATGCAAAAATATATTAACTTCTTTACTTGGAGGAAGATTCTGGTATTTGGAGAATTAGGTTCTATCACCAAACTATGATACTAACAGTTGATAATTCTTCCTCAGTATAATTTAGTCTAAAATCTCATATTTACAGAGATATTACAAAATTTTAACTTCATATTAGTTGGGCTTTATAAATACTTGAAATTAGTTGTGCTTTATGCATATTATGAATATTTAAAAAAATAGAAGGCAGATAAGCACTCAAGAAGAAAAGTAAAAAAAAAAATGTTAACCAGACTGAGAACCCTGGAGATGACATTTGAGAAGTCTAAGTACCTTCAAGAATATTCAATAATATGAAGCCTCCTTGTAAACAATCAATGTAATCAGCACGTACTGAAAATACATTATTTGCAGACAGTCTATAACATCTCTGGTCCTTAGAAACTGACTGCATTATTTACTGTCAATCTTCCTTATCTTAATTTTTTATTTTAATTTTTTATTTTATTGGTGATCAACAATAATCCAATAAATATATTTACATTATCACTGAATATTAACAACAGTAACATACTAAGAATTTTGTGCTTACAATCTGAATTCAAATCCATACTGAGTATAATTTTGCATATCCAGTTCACAATCAACTACGATATTTATCAAATTGGATATTGGCATGCCTGGTGAATATCTTGCTCTTCCTTTATAAAAGGTTATTAGAAAGGTCTTTACTCTGAAGCAAACTTTTTAAAGGATACTTTGCATTCTTTTCAATTTAATATGCAGTAAAATGTAAATAGAAATCTCAGAGAGATTTCATATATGCTAACTTGATTAAAATAGAAGCAGTTCATATTGTTGTGGGTTATTTAACACTAATTCTAGTTTGCAATAGAACTTAAAATATTTAATATAGTAAAAGTAACTTCAAATTACACATTTCAAGACTATAGGCTTCTCAGTGTTCTTTTCCAAAAAATGGTCGAAAAAAAAAATATACTCCTAAAGCTAGTCAAATTGTGGCTGCTCTGATACTTAAGAATTAATAAATATTGCCTGACCAATAATTGGATAGATAATTTTATTGTCAAACTGTAAGCCTGTTGTAAACTTTGAAAAAATTCTAAGTTTTACCTGACCCAGATTTAAAACTTCAAATTGTGAGCATTGGAGGCATATTTATTAAGTATTTAACAAAATTAACACTTAATTATTCCATATTCTTTCCAAATATGGTCCATTAATTTCAATGTATGTAAAGGTAATGTCAATTTTTTTTCTTTTTAGATTTTGTTTATTTTATAAACCATTTTTTTATTTCAATTTGTTTTCTACATTTTGATTATATTATATGGTCATTGTCAAAGATTATTCTTATAAAATATATATTTACAAAGAATTTATAAAAACAACATAAATTGTTTTCACATAACTTTTTTTATTAATTTTTTTGCTTACTTTTATATTTGTCTTCATCCTTTTAGAAAAATGTCATAAAATTTTAGGCTAGAATATATATATATATATTTACCAGATGTTGTAGAGAGAATTTGTCTGTTCTTAGGCATTTTTTTATTTTATCATTTTATCATTACTACTTCTTGGAGAATCAGTCTGTTATGATTAGGAAAAAGGTTTATATCTTCTTTTAAATTGTTAAACAGCAATATATTAAAGTGATAAATCTATTGTTCATTTCAATTTTTTAAAAAAATTCTTTCTTCTATTCTCTTCTAAGCAAAGTAATATGCAAATTTGGTTTTAAAAAGGGAAATTAAAATGAGTGTGAAAAAAACAGAAATAACTTTTCTTCTTTTAAAATCAGTTTTTTTCTCTTGACCAGATTGA
>JAQFVV010009591.1:0-11386 GCA_028023455.1 Epiperipatus broadwayi | reverse complement strand
AAGTAATTATTTTTTAAGTATCTTATTTAGAAAAGCCATTCTTAGTATTATCAGGTTCTAAAAAAACACTCATTATATTATTATTATCATTTACAACCATTATATAATTCTAAAACGAATTTACTTCACTTTTCTTTACTTATTGTAATTATTATAAACTCATTGCAAATGAATATTAAGAATAAGTAAAATAATTTAAAATGTATATTGAACTAAGCTTGCTTTCAGCAGAACATTTCCATAATCATAGCGCTCTTTTATATCTCTGTTGAAAAGTTGCACCCTTAAATGGATGGACTTTGTTATGTAAATGAGGCATTTAAATATTCCATTTTTTTAAATAACAAAACACGTAATTCTTTTTTATTAATTGCTATGGATCTTTCACAATTGTGCATGCCTCCTTGTATTTTTGTTTTTTAGCATCACTTTCAGCGTGAACTGTCTTCAAGTTAATTGAATTAAAAGCATGACTTATTGTGTGCTCTTGTTCAAGGAAAATTGAATTAGAGACATTATTTTGTTTTGCCCTGCTGTGTAAATATGTGTTCTGAAAGCCCTTGTTGATATATTTACCCCAATTTTTCATATTAGACAGTTTTCCACAAGGGGGCACTGCATGCAATTTTATCAACCACTTAGGGGGCATGCTGTGGTGGTATTCTATCTTTTGCATTATTCAACAATTTTTTCAATGACAGAGGGTATCTAAAGCTAACATTATGTGTTAGTGTATATCCTTCTTAGCTTATTCACTATTCTGGGAATGTACAGATGGCTTTGTAATTGATTAAGTTGGGTCATAGATGTAAACCTCTATATTATTTTTTCAATCAGCTTCATACTTGCATAAATTCTTCTTTCTCCATAAGAAACATTTTTAACCTGTGAGTTTATGTTTCATAGGGGTTTTTGATTTCATGTGAATAGCTCCTCTTATTTTAATGGGCTTTAATTTTATTTTGTAGTCATGATTCTGATTGTGTTTTTGTATATATAGTCAAAAAAGTTAATTAAAGGTGATGTTTTTTCCAGTTACCAATATATATTATTAATATGTTTTTCTGGTGCACATATAAACACATCATTGACATATCTTATATAAATTTCATTAGATTAAGAAGCCAAATATTTTGGGATAATAGTGTCATCGAATTTTGATAGAGTATTCTTGCATATTTACCACTTAGTGGTAGACCCATAGACCATCTACTCTCTATTTCATAAAATTTCAATTTGGCTGAGGCTATTATGTCCTTATTGATTCAGTTTAAAGCATTACTTATAAAGTCCTTTTATTCAGATTGTAGTTGATTCCTTGCAATACATCTAGAATTATATT
Organism: Epiperipatus broadwayi; assembly: GCA_028023455.1. NCBI lineage: Eukaryota > Metazoa > Onychophora > Udeonychophora > Euonychophora > Peripatidae > Epiperipatus > Epiperipatus broadwayi. Next base: position 10,044 of record JAQFVV010009591.1, on the reverse strand, counting down.
AATAGATAGATTGCATGGCATGGGTTCATAGAGTTCTTTGACATTCAGTGAAGCCAGCTTTTGCTTTTCATTTATGTTTATGTTATTAATTTTATTTAGCCATTTTTTAGGAGGATTATATTGTGTACTTGCCAAAACCAATATCTACAATTAGTCATTCCACCATTTTCTTTGCAGTCTTATTGTAGTATGCTCCATTAAAAGCAATCATAATTCTAAGAGGTTGATTTTCTTTATGCAATTTAATGTTTGAAAATAGACATGGTAGTATAGCTGACAAAGGATATATCATCAAGTTTTCAAATCTTGTATTAGCTTTGTTGCAATATTTACTCAATATTATAGATATAAAAATTTATCTTTCATATATTTTATGTTGTATGTGTTTATATTTTTGAATTTTAAATTTATAATTTGAATGTTCATTTTTTGAATGTATTCTTTATTTTCTAATAATACCAATCAGCTACCTTTATCTTCCTTAATCCATGTATTATTATTTTTAAAGTATTCAGTAGTTGCCTTTACATTTTGAAACTATTTATTGTTTTCCCTTGATGTGTATGCAGCTTGTAATGCTTTTGCCATCTTATCTACTTTTTTTGTGGTAAATTCTCATACTTAGTTTCAATACTGGCAATTATTTCCATTTTTGATTGCTTCCTAATATTTCCAATAAACTTTGGGCCTCGTTTTAATATATTGTTAATTGGTTCTGGTGATGTTTTCTTCATCAAATTCACACAATTCTTTATTTTTTTATTATTAAGACAAATGCACTGTTTTTATACTAGGAAATTTTACTTTTGTCATATTTTCCCTTTAATTTTAAGACTATTATTGTATATTTACTTACTATTTCTGGGAGGGGGGTCAATGTAATTCTTTTCCACTTGTTTTTTATTTATTTATATTTCTTGTTTGAGATTTCTACAGCATCTTTGAATAAGTTTACAGAGTACTATCTCACTTAATATTTGCATTTTTTCTTCTACTTGTGTATACTTGCATTAAACCAGATATAATAATTCAGAAAAATCTTTGAATAAAAGCATGATTTTAGAAATATGACTGTAATTTGAAAGTCATCTTATTTAATCAATATATTTCCATTTTGTTCTATAATTCTAAATGACATTTAAATCACTTTTCTTTACTTATTATAATCATTATAAATATGCTGCAAGTGAGTGTTAAGAAAAACAAACTATTTAAATTTCAAATGTATATAGTGTTAGGCATGCTTTTGGCAGAACACTGCAAGAATCCTACTGCAGGATAAAGATCTTCACAAATTTTAATCTACTTTCTCTCAATTCATAGCATATTTCCACATCACATTAGCACACTTTCTTATTTAATTGATCCATTTCATATAAAATCTCTTTCCAACACATTTATAATGTTTTATGATTCAGTTTGAGATTTATGTTGTTCATAATATATCACCTTGTCTTGCAATATATCCACTAAAGCTCCATTTCTGTCTCTTTATTCCTTCAATGATATTATTGATAATTTTTATTTTACCACATTTTTCCCTTTTGATTCCTTTTTATTACTCGTAACACAGATCCCCTTCATACTCCATTGCATGGTCTGAAATCTCTATCGTTTGTGTTAATTTTCCAAATCATTGATTCATACGTACAAACTGGAAAAATATATCTGATAAAATTTTTTCTTTTCAAACACATAGACATATTTTCTAACATTAAAATATTTCTAAAACAGTTCATCCAAGTTTAATTCTATGATAAATGTCATCAATTATAGTTTCAACTGTGTTAACTCACAACATGTATTGAATAGAATGAAAAAAATGTTTATCAAAAAATATGTTATTAATAAAAAAAATAGTATGTTATATCTTGTAACTAGAGTTTAATAAATCTGTTATTTGGAAAACATCCATTGACAATAACAATAAATATGAACAACATCAGGTGGGAATAAGGAAGTTAGAAACAAACAGGACAGTCTACTGTAGCTATTACAAGCCTTAAACTCCAGAAGCAGTGTTGCAGTAATTTCATGCAGAGAAGAAAGAACACTGGTTAAAATAGATTACCACCAAATAAGTGGGATAGCTATATATTACTAATTGTTTTAAAGTATTTTTCAATACTCCACTCATAACAACAAATACAATGATCTTAAGTGGAAGATTATCTACTATGAATGGCTAGACAAGTAAAAACCACACTGATCAAAACATCCATAAATGCAATCAAATCCAGGAATAATGCTGTAGTTTGTTCAAACCAGCCACTGCCTGCATTAATGATGTTGTGAGAAAAGGAATAAACTGGCTATATGACCTCACTGTACAACAGAACCAATCCTACTGTATAATATCACCAGAGTCCAAAAAGTGTAACTATCATCCTTGAAAAAGCAATTACAACATTCATAAATATAGTAAAAGAATCAAAATAAGAGTCATAGATCACATGACCCTATTTTCTTAAGCTTGTAAGTTATAAACAATGTGGATTGCCAATTCCTCAACAAGCTTTGTGATAAATGCTTGGCCAGAGCCAGCATTTAAAATATCTCTGTCAGGAACCCACCCCAAACTCCTGACCATGGTTTCATGCTTTGGCACCCAGAATATCTGCAGAAAACCATGGTTTGCACTTGGTAAAATCTTATCAATATAATTATTCTAAGGTCTTGGGTTAAAAATCTTTCTAACCACGATGTGAGGGTGTATAGAATTCAAGTGGCCATAACTCTTTTCATGTTCATTTGAAGTAATGATTTTTCACATGACCTGACTTAGTTTTAGATAGTAATAATTATAAGCCCATTGCCACACTTCTGTACACATTTTTAAGGTAAAACAAATTGCAAAAGTGTATGTCCCAGCACCATTTTATAGAATTCACATGAAAAAAGGAATTTTGCACAAGAACAGGTACGAGACTACTAAAACAGCTGTGGTTTGTCGTTGTTTTTAAAAGCATAAGCTTGGTTTGATCAGACAGTAATTTTAAAATGTAATTCTTACATTTTATTAAATAATGTTGTTTCGTAAATTTTTTAAAAATAGTTTTCAAAATGTCATCGTGGAATGTTTCTAATATATATATATTTGTTTGACCAGAGTAGTGCATCAACCATCAGTCTCCCTCCCTGCACATTCCAGCGCTACATGCAGACATGTATAATCAAATTTAAAAATGTAATTTAGAAACTAATGTTTTCCCCCCAAAAAAGTAAATGCACTTTTTTTTTAAAAAAAAATGTTTTAAAGAAAAATAAATGTGGTTTTTGAATAAATAATAACAAATTGTAAATCAGCCCAGTAACATTATATCTATTGGTGTTTGACTAGCAACAGAGCCATCAAGCAGCATGCGATGGCTAATCGACTAGAACGATATTGTTTCATTATCGTTAATATTTTGTATATTTAGTAATAGTAAATATATGAGCAATAATTTTTTATAATTATTGTTAATAAATTGTTAACTTAATTTGTTTTATTAATCCATTTGATTTGTGTTTGCTTATCAAACTCACTCCAAATATTATGCTATTAACACCATTATGCTATCAATATACATAACCCTGAGAAATCACATAATCCACTGGGGCATGCAGGGATAATGATCAGGTATTAATAACTTTTCCAAAAATAAACTTCCTATTGAGAAGATTTGTTGTCTTAAAGTTTCAATTTTTTTATTTATTGAAACTAGAAAAACAAATTAAAAATATTTTTGGTAGAATGTGTACTTAGTTTAACCTTCAGCATTAGGTTAAGTTTCATCATTATCATCAAAGATGTTTCAAATATTATTGTATATACTTGAATCTAATCATTTTTATTTTAGAATATAAATATTAAACATTTCAAAAAATAAATACATACAACTTTACTAAGAAAAACCTGTTTAATACATTAACAGAATAGTATGCTGGGCATATTTTTGACTAAGTGGTAGCCATATACATAACTATAGTTATCCAAGTAAAAATTGTGATTTGTAAAAAAAAAATGTATAAATTTGTTAATTAATAATGATAATGATTATAATTATTTAGAAATTATGAATTTGGTTTGTATTATAAAATGTTTAGATTGTTTTAAAGGCAATAAAGAAATGGCATATACTGAAACTTTAAAGAATAAATTGGCACCAAGATTAAAACAGCATTTAAATGATAAAAATTCTGCAGTTTATGATCATATGAATAAATTTAAACCAAACATAAAAATTTTAAAATAGAACCTGAAGAATGTATTTGATTGTATTATGAAAGAATTATAAAGGAAGGAATTTATATTAATAAAATAAAATCTGTAAAAAAAAAAAAGATAATAGATTAATTTAATTAAATAATTTTAGTGGCTTATTTTAAGAAAGGTATTTAAGAAACAAATGTAATGAAAAGTTAAGATTGTTTGTTAGAAGAGATTTAAGGTAAGAGGTATCTATATTTGTTATATGTATTATGGAATGTTTGTATTTATTGTTTGCATGCATTTTTAATTGATTAAGTCTATAAAATAATATTGTCAAAACACTGGAGTATATTATTGTACATTATAATATAGTTCATATTATAATAAATCAAGATTTATAAAAAAGTTTGTTGCATATATAATGTAACGGGACAGCGTTACATGGGGTTTAAATCTAGGAAAATATATGTATTATCACGAGACAAGTCGATGTAAACAAACACACACACACTCAAGCAATACGAAAGATTCTTAGCGTTACATTTGTAACCTTTAATAGTTTTCTTCCCATTTTAAACTACATTTATAAAATACAAATAATAATTGTCTAATTAAATAGTTAAGGCTTTCACATAAAATTAATAATAGAACATTCTCTAAAATAATAAAATAAAGGAAAATATAATATGCTCTAATAAATATTCAAAGTTAATTTCCATTTGTATGCGCCATGGGATTTAAAATGTTTATTGTAAATTATAATTTTAGCAAAGGTAAAACTCATAGAAAAGATTTGAGAAAAGATTAAATGCTCGACTTCTAAAATTAATGTAGATTGTATTGTTCTTGTAAGACTCGCACACACGCATGCACTCAAAGTATGAATGAATAGAAGTTGGTTAACAGAGATTGCAACATGAGATTGCCAAGACCAAAAATTGCCTTAAGCATAAAGGATTGAGTGAACATTACGTCAAACACGGACCTGAACGACAACTCTTAAAAAGATGGAACTCTGGGGGGAGATTGGATCCTAAGATAAGGATTACATCTTATAAATATCAAACGAAATCTATTCAATGACTCTTGCTTGCTTTTTCTTTCCTGTTGTTATTATTATTGCTGTTGTTGTATTTTTTCTGGTTGCTGTTATCATTGTTGATACCGTTGCTGAAAGAGTTCCTCACTTAATGTGTTTAGAATATAGCGTGACATAGAATAGTATTCGTCCATTTCGCCGTATTCAAATCCAAGATGATCATTATGAAATTAATACTGAGAGCGTCGATTGTCATGAGGGGCTAGAAAACCCTTCAGTGATTGATCGACGCTCCGCCACCGAATATCTCCGAAGCTATGGAAATCCAATCACATCTCCACGTGAAATTAATGCTCCAACCTAATCATTATGTTCCGAGAAATACCAACATCGTCCAGACCATGCTATGCTCACTTTAAATAAACAAATCACTTCATCATGAAAGCCATCTCCCAAGTTCAAATCCTCGTTTCACTCGAAGCAGCGGAAGTCAAAATCAAATCCTAGGTAAATAGTTTATTTTATATTATGTTTCATTCACTCAATTCGTAAACTCTTAAAGGCAATCTCATAGTTAACTAACTCACACTTGTGTAAATAAATCATAAAATTTGCTGTAACATCTAATCTATTATTGCAATCTATCGTAATCGTAGGACTTTCAAAACATGAACTTTGAACTTAAGTAAAATCTAACAAACCATAATCCGTACTCTCAAAATGTAAAAGGAAAATTGTATTTATCATTCATACATTATTATGTTTAATATGTTTCTCTGCGAGCGTGAATGCATGTGTGCGTGTGCGAATAAAATTCAAATTAATATTTATATTTAATAAATTCGTTCAGTATATAAACAAGTCGAGCATTTCTCAAATCTTTTCATACAATTAAAGTCTTATCTCATTTACTCTTGATCGTTCACAAATTTATCATTAAGTTATACTTATTTAGATTTAGATTTATTTTCAATGTTTCTTTTAAATATAATATGCAAACATCGTGCCGTAAGTCACGATGTCTATTTATTTCCCTTTAGTTAAGATAGACTTAAGAATTGGGCGGGTCTATAATAAATATGTAAACAAATGTCAAACAATTATATTGAGTATAGCAGATAGGGGGGATGATCTTATAAGCCTAATTGTTCGGGGCATAAACGAACCGCCGTATTGGTCATAAACAACCAATAATCAAGTCTAGTGCTAGGATCAATCAGTTAGCAAACTAAACTTCTTTCCCATTAGTGAACTGTGCGTCTTTTCCGTAAGGAGTTGTCTTTGAAAACAATTATATAACGGCCTTGAGTAACCTTATTGGTCCATGCTGGGAGTTTGAGCTGGTGGGCGGGATTAGACTTCGGAATCGTTTTGATGTGACGTAAGGTGATGCGAGAAATTAAATTCCACTTAAATAATCGTATCTGGCGCCCCCTTGTGTGGATAGTGAATAACTATCGATATAAGTAAATAAATAAAGCTTTACGTTATGTCATGTTTATTTCGAAGCCCGTAATCTCGGTGGGAGAGGGCACCTATTACAATTGGCGCTTCCAACGTGAGGCTAATACAAATGACGCTTCCAAACGTGAAGTTAATGCAAATAATGTGTTAGAGAAGCAAATCAAGATATTAGCAAAAGCGGCCGAACCTAGGAAAAGACGAAAAACTTTTTTCATGTAAACAAAAGCTTTGGACGAATACAAATAAACGGAACAAAACGCAGCGATTTATAACATCACATTATACACAAACAAGGGGGGAAGGGGGGTCAATAAACCATCTTTTCAACTAACGCAGTAACTAACGGAAGAAAACTAGCCACTTTAAATAAATCAGTATTTTGAAAGCCACTTTAAATAAATCAGTATTTTGAAAGCCACTTTAAATAAATCAGTAGTTTCGAAAGCCACTTTAAATAAATCAGTATTTTGAAAGCCACTTTAAATAAATCAGTATTTTGAAAGCCACTTTAAATAAATCAGTAGTTTCGAAAGCCACTTTAAATAAATCAGTATAGGGAAAGCCGTTTTAAATAAAGCAGCAATTGTGAAAGCCATTCTAAAGATTCCTGAAAGCCATTTTAAATCAAAGAACGTCACCCGCCTTCAACTAACACATATTAATCAAAAACACACGGGGAAAAGACACGGAGACCAACTAGAGAAAAAGGAAAAGCCGGATCACGAGAAGTGCACTATTATTGTTCCTTCCCTCACTATTACCATTGTGCCAGGAGGTACAGAGCTCGGATGTTTTGAGTACTTAGGGTTCTAGATTATTCGCTACCTCGTATTTGTCGTCGTTTTTGCAGAGGGGACTTCGGATAGGTCCATCCCCCTGCCTCCCATTAGATAGGCCGTAAGGAAAGGCCGAGATATTCGTAACCTTGCATCGCGGGACCTCGGAAATGTCCATCTCCATGCCAACCTTCCACCCAGGGTGCCTGTACCAGATTGGGCAAGATATACCAATTATGGCACGCCGAGCTGAGTTCGTAGAGATCGAGTCCGAGCCTGACCACATAACCTGCCACTTCGTTTTCTTTATGTGAGGGAAAGTCGAACCATAGGATAGTCGGCCAGAGTAAACAGTTAAAAGTCATGGAGAGCGGGGTAAAGAAAAAAAAAAAATAATAGATAAATTGAGATGAAGAAAAAAAAAAAATTAAAATGCCAAACCTCGCATTTTGATTTTTTTTAGACGGATCGCGGGGATATGTAACGGGACAGCGTTACATGGGGTTTAAATCTAGGAAAATATATGTATTATCACGAGACAAGTCGATATAAACAAACACACACACACTCAAGCAATACGAAAGATTCTTAGCGTTACATTTGTAACCTCTAATAGTTTTCTTCCCATTTTAAACTACATTTATAAAATACAAATAATAATTGTCTAATTAAATAGTTAAGGCTTTCACATAAAATTAATAATAGAACATTCTCTAAAATAATAAAATAAAGGAAAATATAATATGCTCTAATAAATATTCAAAGTTAATTTCCATTTGTATGCGCCACGGGATTTAAAATGTTTATTGTAAATTATAATTTTAGCAAAGGTAAAACTCATAGAAAAGATTTGAGAAAAGATTAAATGCTCGACTGCTAAAATTAATGTAGATTGTATTGTTCTTGTAAGACTCGCACACACGCATGCACTCAAAGTATGAATGAATAGAAGTTGGTTAACAGAGATTGCAACATGAGATTGCCAAGACCAAAAATTGCCTTAAGCATAAAGGATTGAGTGAACATTACGTCAAACACGGACCTGAACGACAACTCTTAAAAAGATGGAACTCTGGGGGGAGATTGGATCCTAAGATAAGGATTACATCTTATAAATATCAAACGAAATCTATTCAATGACTCTTGCTTGCTTTTTCTTTCCTGTTGTTATTATTATTGCTGTTGTTGTATTTTTTTCTGGTTGCTGTTATCATTGTTGATACCGTTGCTGAAAGAGTTCCTCACTTAATGTGTTTAGAATATAGCGTGACATAGAATAGTATTCGTCCATTTCGCCGTATTCAAATCCAAGATGATCATTATGAAATTAATACTGAGAGCGTCGATTGTCATGAGGGGCTAGAAAACCCTTCAGTGATTGATCGACGCTCCGCCACCGAATATCTCCGAAGCTATGGAAATCCAATCACATCTCCACGTGAAATTAATGCTCCAACCTAATCATTATGTTCCGAGAAATACCAACATCGTCCAGATCATGCTATGCTCACTTTAAATAAACAAATCACTTCATCATGAAAGCCATCTCCCAAGTTCAAATCCTCGTTTCACTCGAAGCAGCGGAAGTCAAAATCAAATCCTAGGTAAATAGTTTATTTTATATTATGTTTCATTCACTCAATTCGTAAACTCTTAAAGGCAATCTCATAGTTAACTAACTCACACTTGTGTAAATAAATCATAAAATTTGCTGTAACATTTAATCTATTATTGCAATCTATCGTAATCGTAGGACTTTCAAAACATGAACTTTGAACTTAAGTAAAATCTAACAAACCATAATCCGTACTCTCAAAATGTAAAAGGAAAATTGTATTTATCATTCATACATTATTATGTTTAATATGTTTCTCTGCGAGCGTGAATGCATGTGTGCGTGTGCGAATAAAATTCAAATTAATATTTATATTTAATAAATTCGTTCAGTATATAAACAAGTCGAGCATTTCTCAAATCTTTTCATACAATTAAAGTCTTATCTCATTTACTCTTGATCGTTCACAAATTTATCATTAAGTTATACTTATTTAGATTTAGATTTATTTTCAATGTTTCTTTTAAATATAATATGCAAACATCGTGCCGTAAGTCACGATGTCTATTTATTTCCCTTTAGTTAAGATAGACTTAAGAATTGGGCGGGTCTATAATAAATATGTAAACAAATGTCAAACAATTATATTGAGTATAGCAGATAGGGGGATGATCTTATAAGCCTAATTGTTCGGGGCATAAACGAACCGCCGTATTGGTCATAAACAACCAATAATCAAGTCTAGTGCTAGGATCAATCAGTTAGCAAACTAAACTTCTTTCCCATTAGTGAACTGTGCGTCTTTTCCGTAAGGAGTTGTCTTTGAAAACAATTATATAACGGCCTTGAGTAACCTTATTGGTCCATGCTGGGAGTTTGAGCTGGTGGGCGGGATTAGACTTCGGAATCGTTTTGATGTGACGTAAGGTGATGCGAGAAATTAAATTCCACTTAAATAATCGTATCTGGCGCCCCCTTATGTGGATAGTGAATAACTATCGATATAAGTAAATAA
>JAQFVV010009590.1:0-11394 GCA_028023455.1 Epiperipatus broadwayi | reverse complement strand
TATATAAGAGTTTAAGACGATATTTTAATTTCAATTTTTAATTTTTAAAGAAAGTTTTTCAATGCGAACTTTTTATTTTAACTTGTTTAATAATATATATAAAAAAAAACAATGTAACGAACGTCTGTGCTCGTTACAGTACATAAGAGAGATAGATGGTAGATAGTTAAATAGGTAAATGGGTGGATGACAAAGTATATAGACAATCATATATATATATATTGTAACGGTCAGGTTTGTACATTTGCGCAACAGACTGAGAGTCCAAGCCAGAGAACCAAAAGCTGACCAAGTCGGGATAGTAATACCCTACATCTGATCATACCTTAACTCTCTCACTCGTGCTTCCAAGTCAACCCATCGCGAATGACATGCCTGAGGTTACACTCGATATCTCTTTGATCACATTCCAGCAATAGCAAAGCAGTAAAACATGAGACATTCCCCCCTTTATTACATATTCTATTATATACCTTAACTAGTGATTCATAAGATAATGAGCAAGTAATGAGACACAAATTTATGTTTCATAAATTTAATATAACAATAAATACTCAAGCATAGTAGGTTGTGTACAGCTAGCTCACACTCAGGTGAGTGGATTCTCAGGGTTATAAATAATAATACAAAGCAATGAATGCATGCTCAGAGTTATAAAACAATATTATTACAAAGCATTCAGTGTGTTCTCAGGGTATAAAATAATAGTACAAAGCATTGAGTGAATTCTCAAAGTTATAAAATAATATTACAAAGCATTGAGTATGTTTTCTCAGGGTATAAAATGATATTACAAAGCAGTAGACTCTTAGTAAGCTTATGTCACCTTTCATGTTGTAATTTATGCCATGTTTTATATGTTTGAAATCGGTTAAAGTTAGCTAGAGTAATCGAGTTGATGGATAAATGCTAGATATTACTAATCGTTGAAGATTATATCATTGTTGCCAAGTTTAAAATATTATAATGACTAAGTTAAGATTATATTATAAATATATTCAAAATCATATTATAGATATTTGCGTGATATAATATTGTTATACAGATAAACGCCTTAACTCAGATTCTAGGTAGGATCAAAGCCGAAGTCACTTTCTAGGGAAACTGAACTGAGATGTGGTGGCAGGAGAACGTCAGATTCTAGTGCGTTAGAAACTATACTATCAGATAAGTGCGGCTCGAATGCATTCTTAATGGGGTTTATTACCTAGTAAACGGTTCCCTAACCGATCTGCTTGCTACAATGGAAGAGGCCTTTTTATTAAGAACAGAAGATTGGCTTATAAGCCCTTTGGAAATGCTTTGGTTTCGTTATATAAGAATAAATGTCACATTTGCCTAAACTTTCGAGGCATGACTTGACGAAATACGAAGAACTGTCGCAGTGGCCTAAACTTTCGAGGCGTGCCTGGACGTGGAACAATCTTGAGATGGGCCATTATAGACATAGCAAGTAGATATGCATTTTATGCAAATTAGCAATACATTCGCAACGCTAAATTAATATTTAATAAATTTAATTACGCCAAAATCTTAGCTTCTTCAGTGCTACTACCACCGGTCAGTTCATAAATGAGATTATTAAATGATAAAATGATGGCGATAATGAGAATCTGATTTAAGGGTTTTCTGCACAGCTACTTATATAACTGGGGACATTAGTTATATAGTATAACTAGATCTAATATCAAACGGATTGTTAAATAATAAAATGTGAGTTATAAAATAGCTCACGCAAATTTTGATGTTTAAAGAAATTACACATCTTAAATAATTCGTCAAAATAGACCTTACTAATAATGAAAAATGGGTTTTAACTAACGAATGCAAATCTATATTTTAAATAGCTTGCGTGAAATATACTTTTTCAGATAACTGGCAAAATACATATTTTAAATCATTTACGCAAATATAATTCTTAAATAACTTGGGCAAAATCTGCGTTTTAAATAGCCTACACATTATATACGTTTTAACTAACTTTAGCAACATTTTCATTTTATATAACTTTAGAAAAGATGCGTTTTAAATAATAGACGCTAAATATACCTTTTAAATAACTTTAGCAAAACATTTTCATTTTCAATTAACTGGAGAAAAAGATGCGTTTTAAATAATATACGCAAATATACCTTTTAAATAACTCTAACAAAACATTTTCATTTTCAATTAACTTGAGAAAAGATGCGTTTTAAATAATATACGCAAATATACATTTTAAAATAAGTTTATCAAAAGATTTTAAATAACTGGTTCGATTCACTCTAGCACAAATATAATTCAGAAAAGAGTCTTAGCTATATTCTTTATATCGCAATATTGATATAATAAAAGTAATTGCTCACTCCCCCCCAATAATTTATTAACACACCAGACCCCGTTCTGATAAAAACACAGCATAAATCAATAAACATGAACTTAAAATATAAGAATTGCATAAAATGATCGATAAGATAATAATTTAGACATAAAAATTTATAGTATGGTTTTATAGAAACTAGATGTGTGTGATTATTTAAATTATTAATGATCAACACCTACTTAAAGTTATTAATGATCAAGCAAGAATTGAGTGTGTTCTAAGATTTAAACCATTTTACGATAAACATTTTAGTGGAACATTTAGAAATATTGGTACTTACGGATAATTTGCCTGATGACGTATTACCCTGAAGGCATACCGGTCTAATGTTGCGATTTTTAAGATAACGTCTCCAAGTGATCTGCAGACACATCTATTCGATAAGATGTGTCCGCATATCACGTGAACACGTCACGTTAAAAAGCGCAACATTAGACCGGTATGCCTTCAGGCTAATACGTCATCAGGCAAATTATCCGTAAGTACCGAATGTCACGTGATACGCACCGAACACCAGCATGCTTCTTGGTCCTGGAAAAAAATACAAAAAAAAAAAAATTGTGAAAATTTAATACGGTGAATACAAATATAGTAACACAAAATTATTTAATATGTACATGCATGAAAACTATTAAAAAATCTTAAAAATGAATTACAAAAACCCAAAATTTACATGCATGAAATACAAAATAAGGTCAATATAAAATATAGAAACAAAAACTTATTGAAAATGTGCCATTAATGGCGAGCACATTCGCTAATTTTAAAAGGGGGGGGTGTCAAGATATAAAATACAAAATATAGCCGATGAATTTACGAAAAATAATTTGATATTTGTAGAAATATTAACCAAAAAATACAAAAAAAAAACCCAACAAATTTGTGAAAATTTACCTGCATGAAATACAAAATAAGGTCAATACAAAATATAGAAACAAAAAATTATTGAAAATGTGCCATTAATGGTGCTCACATTCGCTAATTTTAAAAGCGTACTGTATAGCCGATGAATTTACGAAAAATAATTTGATATTTGTAGAAATATTAACCAAAAAATACAAAAAAAACCCAACAAATTAGTGAAAATTTACCTGCATGAAATACAAAATAAGGTCAATATAAAATATAGAAACAAAAACTTATTGAAAATGTGCCATTAATGGCGAGCACATTCGCTAATTTTAAAAGGGGGGGGGTCAAGATATAAAATACAAAATATAGCCGATGAATTTACGAAAAATAATTTGATATTTGTAGAAATATTAACCAAAAAATACAAAAAAAAAACCCAACAAATTAGTGAAAATTTACCTGCATGAAATACAAAATAAGGTCAATACAAAATATAGAAACAAGAACTTATTGAAAATGTGCCATTAATGGCGCTCACATTCGCCAATTTTAAAAGCGTACTGTATAGCCGATGAATTTACGAAAAATAATTTGATATTTGTAGAAATATTAACCAAAAAATACAAAAAAAAAACCCAACAAATTAGTGAAAATTTACCTGCCTGAAATACAAAATAAGGTCAATACAAAATATAGAAACAAAAACTTATTGAAAATGTGCCATTAATGGCGCTCACATTCGCTAATTTTAAAAGCGTACTGTATAGCCGATGAATTTACGAAAAATAATTTGATATTTGTAGAAATATTAACCAAAAAATACAAAAAAAACCCAACAAATTAGTGAAAATTTACCTGCCTGAAATACAAAATAAGGTCAATACAAAATATAGAAACAAAAACTTATTGAAAATGTGCCATTAATGGCGCTCACATTCGCTAATTTTAAAAGCGTACTGTATAGCCGATGAATTTACGAAAAATAATTTGATATTTGTAGAAATATTAACCAAAAAATACAAATAAAAAACCCAACAAATTAGTGAAAATTTACCTGCATGAAATACAAAATAAGGTCAATACAAAATATAGAAACAAAAACTTATTGAAAATGTGCCATTAATGGCGCTCACATTCGCTAATTTTAAAAGCGTACTGTATAGCCGATGAATTTACGAAAAATAATTTGATATTTGTAGAAATATTAACCAAAAAATACAAAAAAAACCCAACAAATTAGTGAAAATTTACCTGCATGAAATACAAAACAAGGTCAATACAAAATATAGAAACAAAAACTTATTGAAAATGTGCCATTAATGGCGCTCACATTCGCTAATTTTAAAAGCGTACTGTATAGCCGATGAATTTACGAAAAATAATTTGATATTTGTAGAAATATTAACCAAAAAATACAAAAAAAACCCAACAAATTAGTGAAAATTTACCTGCATGAAATACAAAATAAGGTCAATACAAAATATAGAAACAAAAACTTATTGAAAATGTGCCATTAATGGCGAGCACATTCGCTAATTTTAAAAGGGGGGGGGTCAAGATATAAAATACAAAATATAGCCGATGAATTTACGAAAAATAATTTGATATTTGTAGAAATATTAAACAAAAAATACAAAAATTATTTACAAATTAAATGTAATTAAGTGGAAGTTTGATAATTGAAGAAATATTAAAAAAAATTTTTTTTGTAAATTTAAAAAAAAAAAAAAAAGTTAATGCGAATCTACCATTAATGGCCATCTTGTATAAAATGTGGTGTAAGAGGCCGTACTTTTATAAGCATGCGGTAATGTTAAAAACGGACTGTATATTGGTATTGTCTATATTCAATAATATAATTAATTCTAAAATTATAATTATTATAAAAAAAATTAAAATTACTTACAAATAGCGTTCACTGCGGAGGACTGAATTGCGATATATGTTCTAAAATTGCAGCGAAAGGATCAGCTTTGTATGACTGCCTCCACATAAACTCGCTCAAATATGAGTCGAGGTACTGACGTGCTGTCCCTCTGTGTTTTTTATTACGCCATTTGACCAAACCCCACAACCTTTCAACATTCTGTGTATGTACGCCAGTTGTGGGGTCTACGAAGTTGTATGTGTGATTAACACGATGGTGTTCGTAGCCAGCCTCAGCTAACTCTTCGCTCTTGTATCCCTTCCAGCAATCGCTGTAGATAGTCGAGCCTTCATGTACATTTTGCAAAATTTCTTGCATGAGAGTAGATGCACTTCTATCTCGAATGGCTACAATAAAGCATTCCTCAGTCTCTCTGCACACGCCGCCAAATAGCCATTGCTGTGGTAGGACTCTTCCGGCATTGTTCTTCCGTTTTGTGAAGAGGCTTTCATCAATCTCAACGATTGTGTTGGGACCTCCGATTTTCCGCCTTTCATTTCTTAACAATCTCCAGGTACAAACTTCCCGGAGGTAGTTATTCCAATCGATTACAGTTTTGTCCGAAATATTCAATTCCTCCGCACAAAATGTTATCGATGTTAATTCTTTGGACCAACTATAGATGAAGCGTATAGCGGTCACGAAAGTCATTTTGGAGCCAACAAACCACGTGCCTTTTCTAATTGCAATTTCTGACAGGCAATCCTTCAAGTTACACCGCCATTGTTTCTTGGAATCGTGAATATATTTTTTCATTTCATGCCCATTTTGACATAATTTCCTTTTGGGGAGAAGACCGCGGTCTTGTAAGAAGATGATCGCTTCTTCCTCCGTACTCGGTAAACTGAACAAGGTTCTTGGAGCTTCAGCCATATCACAAAGTAAAATATCAAAAACGCAATGGAAGAGCTGAAAAAAGTCACTGTGATCAAGTGGATAGCAAAATCACAATAGACAGAAAAATCAAAAAATTTCCCAAATCTCTCTCCGAATTTTAAATCTCGCGGTTAAAAAAAAAAAAAATTGACTCTCTGATGGATTAATCACGCCAGTCACTTCGTTGCCATGACAACGTTGTCATACAACGATCGTCGATGCCCACCGGAAGGGAAACCGGTGGGTCAAATACGTCATCAGGCAAATTATCCGTAAGTAAAATATCAAAAACGCAATGGAAGAGCTGAAAAAAGTCACTGTGATCAAGTGGATAGCAAAATCACAATAGACAGAAAAATCAAAAAATTTCCCAAATCTCTCCGAATTTTAAATCTCGCGGTTAAAAAAAAAAAAAATTGACTCTCTGATGGATTAATCACGCCAGTCACTTCGTTGCCATGACAACGTTGTCATACAACAATCGTCGATGCCCACCGGAAGGGAAACCGGTGGGTCAAATACGTCATCAGGCAAATTATCCGTAAGTACCGAAATATTATAAATTATGTGATTTATTTAGCTAGCTTTCATTTAGTATACGTTTTAGTTAGGGAATGTAATATTTTGTAGAAAGGATTTACCGGAAAGTCTTTAAGGCCTTGTTCATTGCGCTTCTCTTTATATTCAGTTAGGCTGGGCTTCTCTTAGGTTTTAGTCTGGATGTAACTTCGTGAATTTATCTGTGGCAGCTTTCTCTATTTCTCTGATCAGGAACTATCTGGTCTCTCAGGTACAGGTTCTTTCTCTTGTGATGGGCATGGTGGAGGTCTTCTTTCATCGGTAGCCGCTCGTGGAAGAGCAAACGGCTGTCTCTGTGTCTTCTAGCCAACGGTCATTTTATAGCAGCTTGGATGATGGTTTTTTTTAGATTTAGCAGTCTAAACGGCAGGAACAGTTTTCTTAGTTAACTCTGGTCTTCGGAAATAAAATTTGGCAGCAAGCACAAATTTCTCAGCAACAGAAAAAAATTTACACGGATGATGATAGATGATGGAAGAGGCTAGGTTAGAGACTTGGTGGCTATTTTGGGCCCCTTTTTATGCTGTATTTTTGACAGAAGTAACCTCCTACTTCTGAGTCTGCCACTTCACGAGATGACTAGTTCGAATTAGCCCTTAACCAAATATCCAGTTTAGTAAAATATTAAATATAGCTAAATCTGGACTTGGAAAGACTCTATTGTTTTAATTGACTTCGGTTTTAAAAGATATATTTCCAAGATAAATGGTCACAAGCAATTTGTATAGATTTATGCCTGACTGAATATTATAATTGGTTATACTTTTTAAATAGGTCAAATTTTGGCCAGAAAGATTTATTTTTGGAACGAAGTGTTAAAGCTGATAAAACTTTCTGCTTGTAATTTTAAGCAAACAAAAGAATTGAAAATTATCTAACTTGGAAAATATTCAAAATGAATACTGGCTTAAATAATTATTTAGAAAGAATTTTGAAAAATAAGTAATATTATAAATTTAAACTTATTATGCTATGATATAGATAAATTTTAATTATAGTTATGTTTATTCAGTTTTAACAAATCGAACAGACTATGCTCGTATATAAATATTTGAGATTGTAATTTTATATTAACGGGACGATTATATACGCACATACTCGCAATATTATAAGCAATAAGCAAAGTTTTTAAAATTTAAGAAATACACGCCATCTGAGTACAACAAATATATACTATTATCAAAGATAATAGGTGAAACAGGTGTAACCGTTTCAATATATATATATGACAATAGGTGGCGTTCCACTAAAAACACTGTCAAGTGTACATAAACGTCAGAGCCAGCATTCACTATTTCTAACTTTAGTTCCACCTTCAGATCATGATTTCAAGCTATTTGCTATCATCAGTGAAGGACAGGAATAAGAAACAAGATCGAAACACAAACTCTAAGTGTTTATGAAACAGTTTCTATTCAGCTTGCAAGTGTGAATCTTTTAGACATGTAATGTCTTCAAACTCAGCATAGCAAGCCAGATAGCTACATGGGTCTGATATCAGTTCAGCATCACCACATAGTAGAAGCCTCTGCAATATATATCATTGCAAGAAAGACCTCAAAGGTACATTTATGAAAAACAAAAAAAACACAAGTTAAAAACTTGCTAACGCTTGCATTTATGACAATAGATGTGTTCTACCAAAAACACCATCAAGTGTATGTTTGTTTACATAAATGTCAGAGCAAGCATTCACTATCTCTAACTTTAGTTCCACCTTCAGATCATGATTTCAAGCTATTTGCTATCATCAGTGAAGGACAGGAATAAGAAACTAGATCTAAACACAAACTCTGAGCGTTTATGAAACAGTTTCTATTCAGCTTGCAAGCGTGAATCTTTTAGACACGTAATGTCTTCAAACTCAGCTTAGCAAACCAGATAGCTACATGGGTCTGATATCAGTTCAGCATAACCACATAGTAGAAGCCTCTGCAATATATATATCATTGCAAGAAAGACTTCAAAGGTACATTTATGAAAAACAAAAAAAGACATGTTAAAAATTTGCTAACGCTTGTATTTATGACAATAGATGGTGTTCTACCAAAAACACAATCAAGTGTATGTTTGTTTACATAAATGTCAGAGAGTCAAAGGTACATTTATTTAAAATAATAAAACACAAGTTGACGTTTATGTAAACAAACATACGCTTGACGGTGTTTTTGGTAGAATGCCATCTATTGTCATAAATACAATTGTTAGTAAGTTTTTAACTTGTGTTTTTTTTTGTTTTTCATAAAAGTACATTTGAGGTCTTTCTTGCAATGATATATATTGCAGAAGCTTCTACTATGTGGTGATGCTTAACTGATATCAGATCCATGTAGCTATCTGGATTGCTATGCTGAGTTTGAAGACATTACGTGTCTAAAAGATTCATGCTTGCAAGCTGAATAGAAACTCATAAACGCTCAGAGTTTGTGTTTAGATCTAGTTTCTTATTCCTGGTCTTCACTGATGATAGCAAATAGCTTGAAATCATGATCTGAAGGTGGAACTAAAGTTAGAGATAGTGAATGCTTGCTCTGACATTTATGTAAACAAATATACGCTTGGCAATGTTTTTGGTAGAATGCTATCTATTGTCATAAATACAAGTGTTAGCAAGTTTTTAACTTGTGTTTTTTTGTTTTTCATATATATATAGGTACAAAGGTAAATAACAGAATAAATGATTACTAGATAAATAATAAATAATTAATTCACTGGATGAAATGTCTGATGAATGGATTGATTGACAGATTAATAATAGATAGACAGTTAAATAAATACATAGGTAGATAGATGAACGTTTGTATAACATGATAGGTCAATAAATAAAAGATACAAAGGTAGATATATGGATAAATTCATGGATATCTAAAACAATAGATGGTGTTGTGGATCATTAGATCAAAAGAAAGATGGGTGAATTGGAAATAGATAGAAAAGTTAAATAGATAGTTGAAGAATAAATCATTAGGTAGATACATAGAATGATTAGTTGTTATATGGATGTATGCATGAATGGTAAATTGATAGATAAACAAATGGAGACATATTAATAAATAGTTTTATAGAAAAATAGATATATACATAGACAGAAAATTGGGTACATATATAGGTAAATTAATAAATACCTAATAAATGACTAGATAGATTGATAGATATGCATGTCAGTATATAGATAGATAGATAGATAGATAGATAGATAGATAGATAGATAGATAGATAGATAGATAGATAGATAGATAGATAGATAGATAGATAGATAGATAGATAGATAGATAGATAGATAGATAGATAGATAGATAGATGGGTGGGTGGGTGGGTGGATGGATGGATGGATGGATAGATAGATAGATAGATAGATAGATAGATAGATAGATAGAGAGATAGATAGATAGATAGATAGATAAGTAGATCAATAAGTGGATGTTGGATACATAAATAAATTGATAGTAGAGGGCCAGATAGATAAATGTGCAGATAGATAAAAAACCAAGATAAACAGATAGATAGATATGCATATAGTAGATACATAAGTAGACAGATAAATGGATATTATAGAGCATATAGATAATTAAACAAATAAAGGATCAATGGATGAAGTGAGTCAATAAATGATTAAATGTATAGCTGCATGCATAAATAAATGAAAAGAAAACCAGGTAAATAGGTAGATAGATATGTATGTGAATGGGTGGTTGGGTAGGTGGGTGGGTAGGTAGTAGGTAGGTGGGAAGATAGTGGATGTATTGTTGCCTAGATAGTTAAAAGGATGGTTGGATGCATAAATAGTAAGATAGATATAAAACTACTTAAATAAATAAATAAAACAGAAAAACAGATAGACAGTAATTAAATAAGCAGATACAGAGACTGTTAGAAGAGTAATAGAAGTGTATCTCAATAAATAAATTGACAGATAAATAATATGAAGCTTGATAGATAGCTAAATAGACAGGTAAAAGATAAATTGATGGATAATTATTAGGTTTTTAGACAACTATTAATTGTATGAATGCAAAGGCAAATAAATGCCTATTTTTTCTTTTGTTAGTGTATGCTTTTTTATATTAATTTGAGTATATTTTAAAAGTAAAATACCTTACTATTAATTATTTGGTTTCAGGTGGAGGAGGAATTGTAGTCAAGTGATGAACTTCTGTTCCTCCACCAGTTACTTTTAATTATTAATATATTTCATGTATTGATTTGAAGAGGTATGAGCATAGTTCTAAAAATTTGCAAGATTATTTGATTGAGGCAATAATTAGATCTTTTGGACAACATTCTAACTTGAATTACTCTAACACTTTAGACATTACTTTTTTATAGATTAGCAAATTTTATATTTAAAAAATGAGGTTTTGAATTCAACTAACTTTTTTACAAAATTATTATGAATAGAAATCCTATGTTTAAATATTTGAATTGAAATTAATTTAAAAAAATTATTATAAATATGATATAAATGTGGTTTTAATTTCTCCTTATTTGTAAAAATGAAAAATACTTAATTGTAAATTATTAGAGAAAAATATAGTTAGTAATAAATTTGGCTGAACGTTTTCGAGGAACCGTGCCTCAAATAAAAGATTTTTTGAATAAAAAAAAAAAATAAACAAATGCCACTTTTGACATGCAGTTTATTTAATTCAAATGTTTTATTTATAATGAATTCATAATATTTTTTAAAATTAACTTGAATTCAAAAAATCATTTTTTAAATATAGTCATTTTTTATGTGATAGATAGGTTCCACAGAAAACCCACATTAAAAAAAAATCACACAAAACTAGACTTAACT
>JAQFVV010009589.1:0-11418 GCA_028023455.1 Epiperipatus broadwayi | reverse complement strand
ATATATATATATATATATATATATATATATATATTGTGCCCTTGTGTATGGGTCTCCATAAATTGTTATCAATTTGTTAAAAAATTTTAAATTTAAGATATATTATAGCTATATGATGTTGATTTTATTTATAATAATCTTTCAAAAGCTTAATTAAAGTAAACCATGAATATTTGATATGTGAAATTGTGCTAATATTTGAGGGAGACGTTTCAATAAAAAAATGATAATATTATATGGTTGGGAAAACTGGCCATGATTAATACTGCATTAATAAGTTTTGTAAATAAATGTTTAAAGCTAAAAGTTTAAAAAAAGACAAGTTAAAATTAAATGCATATATATTTATTATTGATAAATATTAATATTTAGTAAGTGAATATAAATATTATGTTATTAATAGTATATAATAGGAGATTAATATTTGATTTTATAATATCGAATTATTATTTTAAAGTTGTTATAGTATATTATTTGTTTTTAAAAATATTTATTTTATAAAATGGAATTGTTAGTTTATTTTTAGATAATTACAAGCGTTTATATCTGTGTTGTAAGTCAGGTGACAGATAAACATATGTACACATATGCTTGTAAGTTTTTTTAGTAAAGTTGCAAAACTGTTTTAAAATTCTATTATACAATTTATAAATATTATATTGGCTATCACGAGATAAAAATAAAAATAATTAGTGTGAAATATTAAATCTGATTTTTAAAATATTGTTTAAAAAATATAATGAATAAAAATAGACTTAGTTTGTTTAGAAAAATAGTCTTATAAAAGTTAAAAGTGAAATAAAGTAAAACATATATTTTTAAAAATGCTTAATGGATTTAAATAAATGATAAAATTAATTTAAGAATTAAATAATGTAATAAATAATAAATATTAAATAAATCATTATTTATTTTTAATTTTGTATTGTTGGTAAGATATGTAAATAGGCAAGCAAGGTGATTGTTTAATTTACCAATCAAGTGGGTAATTTATTTCGGTATAAAAACGGAGGTTCAATTGTTCAAGGGTGATTGTAATTTCTTTTAAGTGAAGTGTGCTATTAAATATAGCTAAGTAAAAAATTATAGACGCTCTCGTAATAGTTCTTAACCTTTTAACTGAGAGTTACGGAGACGCCACGTCTTTTGAAAAATTTTTGTCTTTATGAGACGCGATGTGATGCGTTTAATGTTTGCATGCGCCATCTCTTGGTCAATTTTGGTCGCAATTTCTTCATTTTAGACTTATTTGATAGGAAATTCATGCTTTCAATTTTAGTTCTAAAAACGTCCGCATATAGCGTTATACTTTTTCAAATAAATCAATAATTTTGACAGCCTACTTGTTACACCCCTCTGTCTTTGTTCTCTGATTGGATACTACCAAATCTTCTAGGCGTGTTTCTAAATGACAGATTGACAAACGAGCAACACTAACAAAGACAATTCACGTTATACACATTCGTAATGATTTTGTTGTAATAATTACATTTATTGCAATTTTTTATGTTCACAAATAATAAAATATAGTTCTTTATCAAAACATAAAGTTTGGCTCGGATAATTTTAAATATTAGAAGAAAAATACATTTGGAGAAATATCCGTGACAAAAAATAATTATTGCTACATAACGTAATCAGGAAATTCCTAAGGCGTGTTTCTAAATGAAGATTCAGACATGACAACGAAGCTGTGTACGTTCGTAATTGAAGTAAATAATAACATCTATCGTAATTTTTTACATTCATAAATAAGATTTGATGTTACTTTATGGAAATATAAAGTTTGATTTGGAAAATTTTAAATTTTTCAAGAGAAATAAGCAAACTGGAAATAAAAAGAGAATTACTCGACCGCTGTTGATCTGAATAACGGCACAATCATTGGTTGAGTTATAATTCTTTTGTTTTACTGCTACCTATTTTTTACACATTTTTCTTATATTTTTCGACAGTTATTAACATTATTTTTATTTTTTCGTTACATTTAACCAATTTGAATCTAAAATTATTCAATTTTTAGAAGCTGAATTAAAAAAATTCTGTGTATTTTAGATTAATATTTTAACAAAAGAACTGATTGCAAATGACACAGACCAATCACATTGTTCTCAGATTTAAGTAGAGGGCCAATAACTAAAAGAATCAGTTTAAGTAGAGGGCCAATAGCTAAAATCATCAGTGAAAAGGTTAATTTATAAGAGAGTAGTTCTAAATAATTTTATAAAAGTTTACCGTTAAATATGCAGTGCTAATTTATTTATAATTCCCTATTGATCGTCTCTATCGAAGCTCAATTTTACTATCAAATAATCATGAAAATATTGCCTAATGATAAAATGTGTTGGAAACGTTATATTAAAAATATAGTGAACGCTGGATTAACTAAGAGAATTACTAGTTGGATAAAAATAATATATTGGACCTTATATGAATTTAAAAGTTGATGATAATTAATTTTTTATAAACAAATATTTTAAAGAAAGATAAATACTTCTTTATGAAGAAAGTATTTTTAAATTATATATTTTAATATATCTTTTGGTAAAGATATGGAAGTTAATAATAATTGTAGAAATACTTGGCTTATTAAGTCTTTGTTGTTTAAAAGACTAGATTTCGATAATTTTAAGAGGCAGATAAATCGGAAATTTAATTGGTAAACAAATACCTGTAAAAAAAAAAAATTATATAGTAAAGTCTGGACGCTGGTCGTACAGAAGAATTTGGAGATTGATTTTACCTAAATATTTGTTAAAGAATGCGCAAATAAGTATACGTGGATATCCAAGTCAATTTAGAATACTTAAATAAAAATATTATAAACTATTGACTAATCCTAGGAAGATAATAACTTTGAAATAAATCCGGATCCTTAAAACTGTTTTAATTATTATTTTGTCTCTTTATGGTGGAACTTATTTTATTTATTTTATCTTATTTTTTTAAAAAAAAAAAAAAAAAACGTTTTCATTTATTTCATAAAAACTGTTTAAACACGTGATGTACCGGAAAAAGGAAGTGGTGTCGGTAAAATGTTGTGCCTAGGAAAAAAGAACAATTGTGGGTGGAAAGAAGACACCGTTGGATTTTATGTAACATATTTTGTTTTCTTAACTAACATAGATATTTAATTATTTATTGATCTATTAGAGATAAGAGAGGTACATTTTAAAAGTAACTACATAATAATATGACACTTAATTTCATAAAGTTTATTTTTTTTTATATAATTTTACAACACGTAATATTTTAAGAATAATTGTTGAGTATAAATGTGATATTATTTTTGTAAAGCTATAATCCTGGAGGACATCGTTTGGCTGATTATAAATTGGAGTATCATTTATGGTAATAATTATATAATATTAATAATTTAATGTATTTTGCTTTGTTTTCTTTAGATAAACCAAATATTATTTGATTGTTGAGTGAATGTATAAATATTTAAAGAATATACACGCATAATACTATCAATAATAGTTTTATTTTAATATGCATACTTTATTTTATAATATAAATTTATTACAACGTAATAAGAGTTATCCAGAAATAATTATATGATTCTTTTGTGAATACACTTTAATGTTTTCTGTTACAATATTAGGAATTTGATTTATTATATTAGTATGAGTCATTTATATTTATTTTTAAGTTAGTAAGAAGTAGAAAAATATATCTATATTTTTTATTAGACAAGTTAAATTAATTTTATATAGAAAATTATATTTTTTGAAGGGTTTATCATATATAGATGATGAGATATAAGAGAGTTTGGATAGTCATTTTTTTTAAAAAATTGGTAAGCTGATACTGAAGTTAAATAAGATTAGAATGATATTTGAAGATAGGGTTTTATTAAGAGGGAATAGGAATAACAAGTAGAGAAGAATAATAGTTTAAATGGAAAAGAATCATAGAATTTTATTTTAATATAATAACTTTATAAATTGGTAATTTATAAATAAAAATTTCGTCTTCACAAAATTGTTGAATAATTTTAAAAATATTTTTTTTAAGAAAAGAACATATATGTATTGCATATTTTGGTAAGACATATATTATGAAATTACATCAGAATGAAGTAAATAATTATGTAATCAATAAAAGTCACATAATATTACAAAGTTATATCAATCTATACATTAGTTGATATTTAGTTAATGCTAATAATAAATGTAATACATAATAGTTACATTATAATAGAAATAGCTATAATACTTAAATGGAGTAGCATTTTAATTATTAAAGTTTGTTTATTTTACATGTGCTACATAAGTGATATTTTACATAAAAGCCTTCTATTGTACTAAGTGATTATAAATGATATCTAGTAAAATATAAGTTCATAAACTCAACTAAATGTTACTGATAAAACATTTAAGAAATGTATGGATTATTTATTTTGGATTATAGAAATAACAACAATGTAAGAATCTTGTATTATTATTATTTTTCTTATTTTATTTTTTTTTGATTTCCACTTGTAATGTAAATAATGTATATAAGTTGTTTATTAAAGTTGATGTAAATAAATTTGTTTAAGTTGTTTTAAAAGTGTGTCGAATTCATTATTTTGCACCACAGCATTTGACAACAGATAATTTGAATAAAACATAATATTTGCACAATATGAATTAAATTATTATTTTTAAAAAAAAAAATACAGTATTTTCTTAATATAATTTATAAAAATTCATTAATATTAACATATTATGTTATAATGGTCATGAAATAATTATAATACACAATATAAAAGTATAATATTATTTATTGCCACATATTATTAAATTATAAGATTTTATTATATTCTTAATTAAGATACTATATGAAGATAAAAGACATGTAGATGATTTACTTGTTTTTCTTAATGATTAGTAGTATAATAAAATAGATGAGGTTAACTTATACACTGGAGATTGTTATTTTAGTTATTTATTATTATTATAAGTTAGGTGTAGTTAGGTTTGATATTAAATCCCTTATCATGCCTATCTGCAAGAAGTATTATTACTTTAAGATAATTAAAAGAACCTGAGATTATTTAGTTATATTTCTTTGATAAAAGATTGAGATTTATTTATTACTATTATTGAAGTTAGTTAATTTTTATAAAAGACATAGGAGTGCTATAGATGTATTAGTGAGATAATAAAGAGGTAATAGTATTCTTATGCCATTGAGATAATGTCTTAGAAGACATAGGCTCAATGTAAATTCATATTACCACTTGTAACTTCACTTCATAGTCTCATGATTTAATAAATACTTATTTAATTAATGCATGATATTGAACCATATTAATTTTGTTAGTTGTACTAAATCTGATAAGATATAGTATTATAAAAATATATTAATAATAGTTATACATATTTTAGCCGAGCATAACGATTTAATTGAGCTAGTCATATTTGAAGTTATATTATATATTTCTGGAAGTGAGGGTACAATATATATATATATATATATATATATATATATATATATATATATATATATATATATATATATATATATATATATAAAAGTGTACACCTTTGAATGCAAAAAGCATTTACAGCAGAACATTTTCATTAATTTCTGTCTATGACATCTAACAGTAATATTTATAATCTGACAAAATATGGCCATGCTTTCTATCCATGGAATATCAAAATAGCTTGTGTAGAGTGCAAAAATCAGAACAGATAATTTAAAGAGGCATGGTTTATCACTATTATCACTCATAAATAAGTAAAAAAGACTCTTGCATAACATTGTCACAAAAGAGAAATATGTCAATTATAAATTTACATATTTATCATGGAGTATTAATGTCATGCTTTCTCCTAATAATAGTAGTTTAGCCAATAAAGTTCAGCACTATGAGTATGGCCAACCAGGTGGAAATCATTGTTCAGAAAGTTATTAGTTAGATTTTGAAATAAAATTTAATATTTTTTTTAATGACTAACACTATCTATAGAATTACATAGCTAAAGAAAAAAGCAAAATTTCATAGAGTAACATATATTTTCATATATATATACAATGACAGGAATTATACAATTCTGATAAATATATAACTGTAATAAACTTCCAAGCTCTGATTATGTTAATGCAACCTTCCCTACTATCAAAATTAACTATTTTTAGAAAATTAATCTATTTTAATTTGCTTTCCCAAATCCTATATAAATCATTGATAGTAGTAATTTTAAAAGTGAATATTAAATGAGACAAATTGTTATACAGATTCATTCAAATTCATTTATGTTTAAACACATAAAGCATTTACATAATCTTTCATTTGAATCATTTAATATCAAATGTGTACTAATTAAAATTTAAACTAGTGACAATTTGAATAAATGTGGAATAATATATTGAATGAATTGCTATTTACCCTGAAAGAGATTAAACAGAAGATGAGAGTGGATTAATTTTTCATCTGTAAATGTTTAGTAATCATTAATCAAAATTGTATATATTTGTAAACACTGTAAAAATATTATTATTAAATATTTGATATTTAGTGGGTGCTTATATTATTATTAAAATGAATAGAAATAAATTATGCCTTCTGAATTGTACTAATATCTGGGCTGACTTGGTAATCAGCTTTATAAATATCAAGAGTCTGGATAATAGACAAAGACAGACTCATGTTTTTTGTCAGTGACATGGCACTTGAATTAATTCATTAGTTTAGTCTTTGCTCAGAAGTATACTACTTTAAGTATTATATACATTTTTGGTAGGTATTGCACACCCCATGTTTTTTCTCCACTGTCAAAATAATTATAGCTACTAACATTTTTATACCATTTTTATATCCTTTTATAATAATTTGCAACATATTTTTTATATCATCCCTTCTTTGAAATACATGGTGAATCAAGTTATATAAAATGAGAGATTGTTTTGTTGGCAGTACAGTCACTATATTTTGCTATAGTCAATTTACATATTTTATTAACCAATCTGAAACTTAAATAATAATAATAATAATTTCATTGAAATAGGCAATACTGTCCAAACATTTTCAAAATTAATTTAAAATAGTATTAATAATACTTAAAAGCATATTTGCAGATAAATATGACAAAGTATAATCACAGAATTATCTTTTGTCAAGAATTTATGACTATTTCAGAAAGTATTTTATGGTATAATAGAAAATTTATGTTCAATGCATGAAACAGTTTTTTATAAACTTTGTCTTAATCAGGATTTCAAATTTAGCATGCTTTCATTTAAAATTTGTGGTATTATTGACACAGTGGGTCATGTTATCCTATTTGTAAAATGGTGAATGTTTATATTCATTAACCTAATTAAAAAATTAAAAAAAAAAAAAATAAGCTTGCCAAACAGATTGTTTTTTTGTTCAGCGGAGAATTGATTGTAAAAAAAATCTAGTGTAATCTGTAACCTCTCACTATTAACAAACTGTGTGAAGCTTGTGTGACTCTTTACACATGACTTAACTATATGGGCTGTAAGCTGCAAATTTATTTTTGGCAAATGGGAGTCTGTACTTTAAAGACATTAAATTACAATTGATGCATGAAATTTGGATGATCTTCTTGATCTGTTTGCAAAGAAATTTAAATAAAAATAGGTAACTTCAAGATACTTCCAAATTGCATTATGTGCATCTCTTTGATAAAATTGATGGTAATGAAGTAATAATAATATAAATTTGTATTGTTAAGCTCTTTTCATATAGCTATGTATTTTTTAACACTTGAGATATGCAAGTTAATATTAAAAGATATAAGAAAAAAACAAATTTATATTTAATAGCACTAAGCTAGTTTTCAACAGATTCTCACCCGAATCATAGTGCAGAATAAAACCTCACAGTTGAGAGTTTGAATATATAGTGATGGAGAAATATGTAAATTTATCCCAGTATGCAAATTATATGTTCCATTTTTTAATAGTGGAACATAAAAGTCCACTGTGTGGGAATCATAATTATAAAATTGCAGAATAATAGCTTAAAAATTAAACCTCTCATATCATAAATTCTTTAATTTTTAATTTACCTTAGTCACTCATATCTATTGCCATTTGTTTCTAGGTTTATATATGAATATTTAATAAAAATTTATACTATAATAATAATAGTGAACAATATATATGTATTTAACATATACATACTTTAACTTATATATAATACTTATTAATTTTTAAAGTGTACACATTTTGATATCTTCAAAAATAATTAACGAAAATATAGAATAGTGCATTTATGAAAATGTTAGTTTGAAGAAAGAGCAATGGTTATGATTGAATGCACAAAATAATGATGAAAGACGCTTGATTATAGTTTAATGCAGACGGAGATTTGTTCAAATTTTTAAATTTCTCATTTTATTCAAACTGATGGTAATTGAAATTTTGGATAGTGATTCCATGAAAAGGGAGAAGGGGAATTTCTGTATTGTGATAATAGTAGTTTTTTTTAAATATAAATTTATAACAAATAGTCACTTTAAAAGTGTTTTTTGTGTTACCAATATATAAATAAATAAAAAAAAATCTTTATTCTTGGGAAAAGTAATGTGATGTTTGAAGAATATAATTTCAACAAAGTGAAGAGGCAGGAGTTATTGTATAAGTTATTTTAGCTTCTAATGTTTTAGACATTTTCTTGAGATTGATCTCAATCAGATAGCCACTCTGACAACCTGATTTAATGTGCTAGCAACATTTGTGCATTATTGATGACCTCTTTCATTTAATGAATCCGCAAATACCAAATTTGAACGTTTATTTATTTTGCTTTGTCACATCAAACAACTTTTTTAAAAAAAAGAAAGCTTGCTATGTGTGTGTAAATATTGTTAAAGATATATATTATAAATAAAATTTAATGTTCATGATGCCTACTTTTAGTACAGGATAGGGGTCTTATTTTTAATACGAATTATTTTATATAGTTAGTTTATTTATTTTTTAGAATGTATGCTAATAAAATATAGAGATTATGAACACATATAGGTTTCATGCATTTCTCTTTGTAAGCATGTTTTCATATTCATTGCATTGATTTTAATGCATGTTAACATATCATACCTATTTTTTTTTTCACTTTTTTAATGCAGTATTTTATTATTAATTTCTTGATTTTTGTTAAAACATATTAGTTAGTTATTCTACACACACACCCCCACACACACGCACGCACATACAGATATATATATATATATACAGGCATAAATGCATCTTTGTATTTAAGTGTATTTATTTTTTGTCAATTACAATTATGAAGGCGATTATTATATGGTTAAGACTCTTAAGAAATAATAGCAATAAAAAAACATATTTAATCACATTATATTTAAAGTATGATATTTTAATCAAGTATGATTAATAATTCAATTTTAATTTTATATTTTTAGCATGAAAATGTATATATCATACATGTAAGTTTGTCATTAGTTTACTATGAAAAAATATTTTTTTTTACAAACTAAATGTTACCATTCGTCTGAAGGTTCGTAATGATGGTATATTATAAGATGCGATATGTTGGACTATTTCCATCATTTATGAGTGAATGTTGAATGTATAGAAAATTTTAAACTTTATTTAAACTTTCCAAATACAAACAATTGTCTATTTGTGTGCTATTACTAACAAGTTGTTTGTATTTGGAAATTTTAAATAAAGTTTAAAATTTTCTATACATTCAACATTCACTCATAAATGACAGAAATAGTCCAACATATCACATCTTAAATGTTACCATGGTCTCCTGATTTATCACTTTTGTTCTACTTTTTACAAAGTTTTTCTTCCAATACGATCATTTTTTTCTTATCTTCTACATATCTTTTCATCACATTTTTAAAATGTACATTTGTGTATTTTGTAATTGTAAGTGTTGTGGAAGTGGTTCTGGCTTGATATTGCCCCACAAATTGTAGCATCCAAATTGTAACTATGAAAGTAGGATTCAAACATGGAAAATAAATATAATTAAGAAAGAAAAAAAATATTAATTACTATACTAAAGTAATATTGCTATGATTAATTAAGCAATAGACTAGCTCTTGTAATACTATCATACAATTAAATAAACCAACTCAAGCATAATAATAGGGAATACTGTTAATTTTATTATTATTTTGTATTTGATCTTCTAAATTTTTTAATACTAATATGTATTTAACAATATTTGAGATTGCTTGTTAAATATATATTCCAGAAACTATTCTATTAAATCTGACTTATATGAGAATTTCATTTTATTATATTAATTCTCTGATATTTGGTAATATAGAAGTCAATAGCCTAAACAAGTGATGAAAATATCATTTCATTATTCTCAGGGTAAAGTAAATATATCAATAAAATTATGTGCTATGCCATGACCCAAAAGTATAGATAAGTGATGCAGTTTTGGAATAATTAAAAAAAAAATCAAACAAAGTTAATCTTTGAGGAAAATAATTGATTCATCTTTTATGTTGGGATATAGATGAGAATGACAACAATAAATAAAACTAAAACATTAATGGTCATTTATTTATTTAAGTTTCTCAATAAATTATAAAACATATCAAACACGTATTAGTTATAACAACTGCATAAATGCTGGGATGAAGACCATCTGTTATACACTTTAATAGCACATTGAATCATAATAATAACCTATTACTATTCAAGTAATTAAAAAAAAATTGAAGTCTTTTTAATTGGGAGATTCACATTAATTTTTTAGGGGGAAAAAAAATGAATAAATAATTTTTTTTTTTTTTTAATTATAATATATTTAAACTTTTAAATATATAAAAAAATAAATAACAGTTTCACTCTGTATTAGTTTACATATATTGGTAGAAGATGGAGTGGATCACTGAATGAGGCTTGAAATTCTAGTTCAAGTTTTTTCTAATTATATAGGGATAATAATATTGTTTTTATTCTCATGTAAAAGAATTTTTAAATAAGTATGCTAACAAATCCACTCTTAAAACATATTTTTCAATTGACAAATTATTTTGAATGATGTGCGACTGAAGCTATATACATTATTACTAACATTGAAGTAAAAGAAGAAATTATAATAATTTAACAAAGTCATTTTAATATAAATGCCAACATATTTCACTAAATATTACTTTTTTATATGTTATAAATATATGTGTGTATATTGTAAGTAATATAAGGTTATTAGAGAAATTAATAATAATAATAATAATAATAATAATAATAATAATAATAATAATAATAATAATAATAATAATAATAATAATAATAATAATCCCACAGCAAATCTCTGCTGAGGTAAGAAGCAATCCTTAAGTTCTCCGATGTAAGTATTTATTTTTTACTTTTGTACCAACTTGTTATTCTAAAAACAAACATAATACAGGAAAAAATCGAATTATATAATAGATTAATAGTGTTTTTTGAAAAATA
>JAQFVV010009588.1:0-11425 GCA_028023455.1 Epiperipatus broadwayi | reverse complement strand
ATATTTGTTTTGATAAATCAGAGACTTCTTAATGTTTCAAAATAGATAAACATGATTTAATTTAACAAAGGAACATTAAAAACTGTTCAAACAGAAATTCTAACAATAATTTAGTGAGTGCTTAGCATGCATCCCTAACATTTCATTAGATAAATGATGATCCAAACCATCCCCTTTTCTCTCCCTATTATGTATGAATCATTGATACTATATATTTACAAATTTATTATAATCTAACAAAAAAATTCTAATAAGTTTAAAATTGCACCCAAACAGTAATATAGTAGGTAGTATTCTTACAAGTTGCTTCATTTAACAAAATTCATCTTACTTGGTAAAAAAATTCCCCCATATATATTAGTAGTCTATTGTTAATAGTAAAGCACATGCATTCAAGAAGATTAATCTTTCATATGGAAAAAAATATAAAAATAAACAAATGTTAGTTAATTAATATAACAAATTAATAACAACTCTGTTCTGTAAATAGTGAAAGTTCTTAATGTGGGTAAAGATAAATTTTACTTTCATATTAAGTTGAATGTTCTGTCAAGCTTGCCCAAGAAAGGAAACCTAGATTTTATTAATTACAAAATAAAATACCTGTTCACTCTGTAAGATATAATTCCCTCTTTTTCTTTCATAATTAGAAAAATGAATTGATCTAAGCTTAGCATGTGCTTTCCCATTGTTCAAAAATAAAATGTAGAGTTCAGACTGTCCACTTAAATGGTTTGAATGAAAATGTTCTATAAAATGTTCTTAAAGCTTATAACAAAGTCTCCTGATCTTGTAGATTCAAACTCCTTTGGGAATTCTTACATTTATAGAATGAGCATTGTTGATTGACTTCTATAAGGTGCTATCCTCTCATGGCATCTATTCCATCCTGTTAGTTAATATATGGGAACTAAGATAGAAGTTCATTTTAGAGAAATTTTGATATCACAATTAGGCATTTAATAGATGAATTAATATCTGCATCTTCTGATAAGAATCACACAAAACATCCACAACAAGTTGTCTAGCCTAGAATCATTGGAGAAACTTTTGAATAACTTTGAATATACTTGCTTATAAATTAAAATTAAAGCTTTAAAATCTATTTCTATGGTATATATATATATATATATGTTAAAACGAAGATTTGCACGGGTTAAATATATAAAATACATATTTTGCGGGTTCATCCGTGTTAAAAACTTTTAATATCAATTTACTGACGTTTCGACTTGATCACACAAGCCATCCACAGAGTTATAAAAAGGTAGAAAGACGGTTGTAGAGGCGCTACAATCACTGGTTTGAATAAAACATTAAAAATCCCACCAATAGCAAAAATGTTAAATTTAAGAATGTTTTTAAAGAAATCTTTCCAAATAGGAGGAAGTTTGCACGTATCATCTCGCTTATTGATACAATCTGGCCTTTTAAGTATCTCAATGGCTTCTCTGATTTTGCATTGGTAGAGATTATCACATCTGGATATGATCCTGGTACTAGAAAAATCTATTTTATGACCTGAATCTATAGTATGGAGTGAGAGTGCTGATGATGATGAGTGTTGTTTAACTGCATTAGCATGCTCATCTCTCCTAACACTGATGCGACGATTACTCATACCTATGTAAGAAGCTTTACAATTTTTACATGAGATTTGATAGACACCATGAGATTCAAGAGGGATTGAATCCTTAGGCTTGGTTATTATATTGCTGATCTTTTGATGAGCAGAAAATGCTGTATCTATATTATAGCGTTTTAATATACGTCCGATACTGTCTGTAGTTCCTTTTACATATGGAACACAAATCCTAATAGCTGACTTATCATCTTTTTGTTTCCTATTTTGTCTATTTTGGGCTTGAAATAAGGCTTTTTTTATAAATTTGTAATTATAACTATTTGCTAATAAAACACTATTAATATGATTTATTTCTTCTTTCAGATGTGTGTCATCTGAAAGGTTAATCCGCTCTATTTAAAAGAGTTTTGGCTACAGAAACTATCTGAGTTGGGTGATGATGAGAATGGAAATGTAAATATCTGTCTGTGTGTGTATCCTTTCTGTAAATAGAAAAAGATAAACTATTTGGTGTTCTGGTGACTAGAACATCAAGAAAAGGGAGTTTTCCATCAGACTCTGTCTCCATTGTAAATTTAATATGAGGATGCATATTATTTAAATGTAAGAAAAAATCATCTAATGTATTTTTTCCATGTTGCCATATGACAAAAGTGTCATCTATGTATCTGAGCCAAATGAGAGGTTTTAAAGATGATGATTCTAAAGCACGAGTTTCTATATATTCCATGAATAAATCAGCTATTACTCCTGAGATAGGTGAGCCCATAGGAGTACCAAAAACTTGTCTGTAATGCTGTCCATTGTATACAAAATATGTATTTAAGAGACAATGTTTAATCAAAGCAATAATATGGTCTGGTAAATTGCAACGTTGTGAGATTATATTTAAAGCTTCATCAATTGGAATGTTTGTAAATAAAGACACGACATCAAAACTGACCAGAATGTCACTAGCATTAATTTTTAAACTTTTTAAAACAGAAATAAAATGAAGAGAGTTTTTAATATATGATTTAATAGATGGGATTGTAGGTTTAATGAAATCCGATAAGTATCTAGCTAAAATATGAGTTGGAGAACCTATTGCACTTACTATTGGACGAAGAGGGGTATCTGGTTTGTGAATTTTTGGAAGTCCATAAAATTTTGGACAGACACAAGATTTTTCACGAGGGATTATTTTATTTTTTATCTCTGTTTCAATAGGTGATTTATTAATAATAGCTTTTGTTGTTTTTTCCAAATATGTAGTATGATCTCTTTTTGATAGTTTATAAGTTTTATCACTAAGCAGATCTAAAATTTTATTATGGTAAATGTCACGATCCATTACAACTGTGGCATTACCTTTATCAGCTGGAAGTACAATAATTGATTTGTCCGATTTTATATTATTTAATGCTTGTCTTTCTTTCTTAGTAAAATTCTAAGGAAAACCAGCAATATTATTTTAAACTCATTTATTAAAGAAACTCGGAAAAATTTAGACAAAATTGATAAAGTATTGCTACATTTACGTTTATTCCTTAGTAATAAAATACATCCTTTACTGTGGACTAGTTTTGATCGTATTGCAAGTTTTCGATCATTTAAAGATTCGGAATTGGTAACAGCAAAGCAAAAGAAAAAATTGCAAATGCTAATTAGAACACAATCCCCAAACATTATGTATCCAAATCAAAAAACCGTTTACAATTTATCTAAGAAAGCCCTCTCTACAGATGAAATTTCGGTTTTAGAAAAAGGTTTCAATTTTGCTTTAACACCTTCCCGGATACCTTTTGAGAAAATTGTCTGTAATGTTGAATCAGCTCTTGATAAAATTGATTCTACATCGGCTGATTTAGCTAGAGCTGAGATTTGTAATATTTTAAAAAAGCTAAGCTTCCTAAAAATAATTTTTCAAAGAAAGAAAGACAAGCATTAAATAATATAAAATCGGACAAATCAATTATTGTACTTCCAGCTGATAAAGGTAATGCCACAGTTGTAATGGATCGTGACATTTACCATAATAAAATTTTAGATCTGCTTAGTGATAAAACTTATAAACTATCAAAAAGAGATCATACTACATATTTGGAAAAAACAACAAAAGCTATTATTAACAAATCACCTATTGAAACAGAGATAAAAAATAAAATAATCCCTCGTGAAAAATCTTGTGTCTGTCCAAAATTTTATGGACTTCCAAAAATTCACAAACCAGATACCCCTCTTCGTCCAATAGTAAGTGCAATAGGTTCTCCAACTCATATTTTAGCTAGATACTTATCGGATTTCATTAAACCTACAATCCCATCTATTAAATCATATATTAAAAACTCTCTTCATTTTATTTCTGTTTTAAAAAGTTTAAAAATTAATGCTAGTGACATTCTGGTCAGTTTTGATGTCGTGTCTTTATTTACAAACATTCCAATTGATGAAGCTTTAAATATAATCTCACAACGTTGCAATTTACCAGACCATATTATTGCTTTGATTAAACATTGTCTCTTAAATACATATTTTGTATACAATGGACAGCATTACAGACAAGTTTTTGGTACTCCTATGGGCTCACCTATCTCAGGAGTAATAGCTGATTTATTCATGGAATATATAGAAACTCGTGCTTTAGAATCATCATCTTTAAAACCTCTCATTTGGCTCAGATACATAGATGACACTTTTGTCATATGGCAACATGGAAAAAATACCAGAACGTGACGCTCTTCCGATCTTAAATAATATGCATCCTCATATTAAATTTACAATGGAGACAGAGTCTGATGGAAAACTCCCTTTTCTTGATGTTCTAGTCACCAGAACACCAAATAGTTTATCTTTTTCTATTTACAGAAAGGATACACACACAGACAGATATTTACATTTCCATTCTCATCATCACCCAACTCAGATAGTTTCTGTAGCCAAAACTCTTTTAAATAGAGCAATTAACCTTTCAGATGACACACATCTGAAAGAAGAAATAAATCATATTAATAGTGTTTTATTAGCAAATAGTTATAATTACAAATTTATAAAAAAGCCTTATTTCAAGCCCAAAATAGACAAAATAGGAAACAAAAAGATGATAAG
Source organism: Epiperipatus broadwayi (assembly GCA_028023455.1). Lineage (NCBI taxonomy): Eukaryota > Metazoa > Onychophora > Udeonychophora > Euonychophora > Peripatidae > Epiperipatus > Epiperipatus broadwayi. The sequence continues at coordinate 6,753 of JAQFVV010009588.1, read as the reverse complement.
TCAGCTATTAGGATTTGTGTTCCATATGTAAAAGGAACTACAGACAGTATCGGACGTATATTAAAACGCTATAATATAGATACAGCATTTTCTGCTCATCAAAAGATCAGCAATATAATAACCAAGCCTAAGGATTCAATCCCTCTTGAATCTCATGGTGTCTATCAAATCTCATGTAAAAATTGTAAAGCTTCTTACATAGGTATGAGTAATCGTCGCATCAGTGTTAGGAGAGATGAGCATGCTAATGCAGTTAAACAACACTCATCATCATCAGCACTCTCACTCCATACTATAGATTCAGGTCATAAAATAGATTTTTCTAGTACCAGGATCATATCCAGATGTGATAATCTCTACCAATGCAAAATCAGAGAAGCCATTGAGATACTTAAAAGGCCAGATTGTATCAATAAGCGAGATGATACGTGCAAACTTCCTCCTATTTGGAAAGATTTCTTTAAAAAACATTCTTAAATTTAACATTTTTGCTATTGGTGGGATTTTTAATGTTTTATTCAAACCAGTGATTGTAGCGCCTCTACAACCGTCTTTCTACCTTTTTATAACTCTGTGGATGGCTTGTGTGATCAAGTCGAAACGTCAGTAAATTGATATTAAAAGTTTTTAACACGGATGAACCCGCAAAATATGTATTTTATATATATATATATATTAATAGCACAAAGTTATTCTTTTAATAATATTCAAACGATGTTCTGTTATTTCTTTTATAATTTCAAGGTTCATATTTTTATTCTTCTAAATAGTTGGTGACTAATAGGAAACTTCCTTGAGTATAGATTTGCAATCTTGTATGAGAGTTTCTTGTTGACAAAGGCTATATATAATAATAATTCCTTTGATTTAATCAACTATCTTTTCAACAATTAAATTCGAATCTGCCATATTCTTCTAAATAGTTGGTGACTAATAGGAAACTTCCTTGAGTATAGATTTGCAATCTTGTATGAGAGTTTCTTGTTGACAAAGGCTATATATAATAATAATTCCTTTGATTTAATCAACTATCTTTTCACCAATTAAATTCGAATCTGCCATATTCTTCTAAATAGTTGGTGACTAATAGGAAACTTCCTTGAGTATAGATTTGCAATCTTGTATGAGAGTTTCTTGTTGACAAAGGCTATATATAATAATAATTCCTTTGATTTAATCAACTATCTTTTCAACAATTAAATTCGAATCTGCCAGAAGAAGTTTTTTTATTCATGAGGTTTTATATATATTAATTGTTGAATTATTTAATGTTCTTCAATTAAATAGTTAAAGAATAAACTTTTATCTTTTGAACAATGGTTTGCTTGGAATGCTTGACAGATCATTTTCAAGTTTAAAGTTTAAGTCTTGATTAGTTTTTATGGTTATTAAACAATAGGTTTGTTTTTATTTCATATATATGTATGTGTCTAGTTAGGGAAATATTGTTATTTAAAACAAATATATTTTAATTAACTTTATTATTATTATGTTGATCTCAATTATTTATATATTAAACTGTTTATTAGAATACTGATTTGTAAATGAGATTTGTACATGAGTGTTTATGCGCATTGTAAGTAATCCTTACATTGACTTCAGTTGATAATGGTCACAATGTAATCGAAAATGCTTCTGCTTAATTTATATATTATTAGTTACTATTTACTGTTATTATAATTTAAAATATATATTCAGAATATCAGCATTCACAAATAATAATATATGTTCTAACAAAATATCCACGACTTTTTCTATTTATTTCCAATACATGCTTTTAGAAACACTGAAGATGGACAACAGATTAAAATAAATATGCACGTCTCAATGCTACACTTCCAACTAGTGACTATTGATTATTCAAAATTTACAATAGATGGGTTTGAATTAGAGTAAATAGAGTCCATTAATATTCATAAAAACAACATTGCAATAAAATCTCACATTGTAAGCATAAAATATATACATCATTAAGAAAAAATCATTAAACTCAGCAATAATGATTTGATAGTAGATTTATTTCTAGATAATAATAAAAAGAAAAATATTTGGTAACTTTACTGTATTAATATTAAACTTTTTTTAATAACAACTGAAAAATAACATCAATAATTACTGTTATAATGTACAAAAATATGATAATGTATTCTTATTTACAAAAAATATTTAGCAAGCAGAATAAATTGATGAAAATAGAAGAATTTTTAGGATTTTTCAATATTGGGAACAAATTACTAATATCTGCCACTTTTTTAATTAATCCAAAAGACTAACGGCTTAAACTAATTAGGAACATTTATGTAGATTTCAATTTCAAGCATCGTTATATATTACACTGTACTCAGTGCATTTTGTACAATACATTATTTAATTCTTCTAACCACAGCATTACATTATTTTTTGCATAAAGATATAACTATATATATATATAATGCAATATGTAATTTTCTTACACCGAGAATATTTATTGCATATGTAATTAGAGGGATTTGAACTCAGAATTTTTCAGTCTATTCATCCTACACACCATCTCAAGCAACTGATACTGTACCGGTCAGTTTCGTCTGTTCATATAACAAGATCTAGCATCTAGGCAAAAGTACCTCTAATCCAATCCTGTGCAAGATACATAAGTCAGGAACATTCATGAATTCTGCCCTATTTGCCCATTTTCCAGATCTACTCACTTATGAGCAACAATTCCAATGATACTGATCTAATTCATTCCTACCCCCCGGCATCACAAAGTCGTGACACAAAAAGACTCTTATTCGAACTTGGTTCATGTCTAGAATATTATAATTAGCGCATTTTCGATCATCTAGTAAGGGAAACCTTTTTATATTACATCAAAATTATTTCTAATCAATAAATGAAACAATGACTTAGATATTTAGAAGGATATAAAATTTATTAAATCAACTTGAAATATATATGATTGCAAACGTTATTGGTGTTACAATGTAAATAAAATGGGTGTTTATCTCCCTTGGACAACATTAACCTCCCTTACAATCCTATACAATGAACATATTTAATCATCAATAACAAATAATTCATGGCTTTATTCTATTGCGGCTATTTATATGTCAATAATTTATCGATGGACTGTGATACATAAGATTTTTAATAATAGCGCTAGACTCACGGTATCTGAACATTATTTGAATCCACCAGTACTAAAATAACAGCATTCATACCAATACGTAAGTTTATTAAGTTGGATGATAAGGGTAATTTTATTTAATTACTATTTGCATTGGCTATACAAGAACGTGTGTGGGAAGCTACTTTGGGAAATAATAATAATGGCAGAAGCGTCATATCTGAAAGTGTGAATGAAATATATATTAAACAGTGGAAATCCATTTAGTATAATCATAACAGTACAGTTTAGGAGAATTAATAGGCTTTTAACAAGAATGAAATATGGGAGAGCGGTACGTGTATGATGGCCATGGAACGATCTATTCTAAGACCTAAGAAGATGCTTCAATTTACCGTTAAAGAAAGGCGACTCTCTGCAAACGTCGGCAGGGTCGGGTCATAAACAACAACGAAGTTAAAATTATTCACGGTAACCTTAAGAGTCTAGCAGCATTTGAAATGATTACCTCTGTAAAACATGGCGGTTCTTTTGATGATTTCAATTCCCACGGAGACTACATCTAGTTTGTCAATCATAGTTATTCAGGCAGGTAGTAATTTTATGATTTAATGAGCAGGCATATAAGTATAGTCTATGAGTATCAGGATCCATGGGCACAGATTGCAGGGGCAGCCATCTCAGAATGACAGAAAGGCGATTTAGATTTACTCAGAACACATTGAAATTAACGAGCGCAAATTTTCTTGGTGACTGCTCTCCTTGACTGTCCTCTTTACTCTCCTAAAAATCATTTGTAATTATCCCATGCCTTGGTATTTTTGGAATCCCTTTCTGATTGGTCATTGCAATCTAATTTCCTAAAGAATTCGTATACAAGCTTTTACCCATTGTGATGGAAGATGCCATTGTTAGATAAGCATTCAAACTTTAATTAATTTTGATAAAAGAAAATGTTTGTAACAAAAATAAATCAATTAAGTTTAGTTTCTACTTTTGATTCTAGAGAAACTTTTAATTAAAGTTATGTTAGAATATTATACAAGATTATGCTTCTCACCTTTAACTAATTTTGACTAATTACAATCACATCTTCCATATTGGATTTAAAAGAAAAGTATAGTTTAATGACAAAAAATAATTTAAAAACACAATTTTATAAACTTACATATAACGAACTTTTCCACTAAATATTTACTCAGTACCTTTGTCTCTACAATATCAGTAGATATCTGAGCTGCAATTAACAAACAATTATTATAACTTTTATAAAACAAATTAATACAGAAATTATAATATATTTTGATATTATAAGTCCGATTATAATTAATCCCCCATTCCCTATTGCGTATACGAATTTTTAAATGCTATATTTATTAATTTTATTTTGCATGTTTAAATTCAGATATTTATGCCAATATCTTCGTTAATAAATATGTTAGTTAATATAACTCAAACAAAAGGATACAAACAAATGTGTTAGTGAGTGGAATATATATGCAAGCATAGGGTTTGAATTTAGGTTGGTAGCGGAAGATTGGAAGTGGGCTGTGAAGTGCAATCTGACTCTCAGATTCCTTCAATACACATTACCACACATATGCAAAAAAGACACATGATCCTCACTATATGTATTTTATGCAAAACCAATACACATCAGTAGGGTGAGATCATAATCTCCCACACACATATATATACAATTAGTGCTAAGATTATATTAAGATTACTATTACTCAAATTTAAATGGACAGGCTTCAATCCTCTCACTCCTCCAACTATTCAATGATCCTTTTTATTGAAATACTGACTATGCAATGTTCAAAGCCTTTATTGGTTTTAATATTGTAGTCATACTCATATAGACATTACATTAATCTAACCCTTCATTTTATCAGACCATTACATATCCATGTATATTAATAGAAGAGAGATGGGCTGAACTTTTATTAAGATGTAATCTTTTTCCCAGCAAAATGTAATTCTAAGTCTGTATGTAATGTGCTTACACTGAATGTTTTTTGTATATGAATTAGAGGATTTGAAAAATCCAGAGTTCAAATTCTTCTAATTACATAAACATATAACATTCAGTGTAAGCAAATTACATACTGTCTAGAATTACAAATCCTGAGTTAAAAGTTCCTCTAACTACATATACAGGAAATATGCAATGTAAGCAAATTATATACTGCTTTAGAATTACATATTGCTTGGGAAATAAAGTACATCTTAGTATAAGTTTAACACATCACTCTTCTATTAATATATATGGATACATAATGGTCTAATAATATGAGAGATTAGATTGATGTAAGGTCTACATGAGTATGAGTTCAATATTAAATTCAATAAGGACTTTGAGTGATCCATTATTGATTTTTCAATGAAATGGATGGATGAATAGTGGGAAGGAAGAGAAGATTGAATCCTGTCCATTAAAGTTTAAGGAACTGCTATCTTAATATAAACCAAGCACTAATTATGTGTGTATATATATATATGGGAAATTATGATGTGGCCCAGCTGATGAGTACTGTTTCTGCATGAAATATGTACATTGAGGATCATGCATCTTTTTGCATGCGTGTGGTCAGATGTATTGGTTGCTTGAAATGGAATGGAAAATGAATAGACTGAAAAATTCTGAGTTCAAATCCCTCTAATTACATTATATATATATATAATATTTTAAATACATATATTAATTTCCATAAAATTAAAAAATTAAAATATTTTAATATACCTGCAAATGAAAAAATTATATTCATATATAAACATTACATATATTTATACATCCACATAGACTACAATTTAAATCATTATTATTGTATCATTCATTATTTCAATTAGATTGTTTTTAAACTTCTGTAATATTATTTTAAATTTAAAATGAATTATAAAAAATTTTCAAAAAATTTAATATTTTGAATATTTATCAATTTTTACAAACTATCGATTTTTTTTATATAAAAAACAAAAAAACATTTTAAACTGCCTTTATATCTCCCTCTGCAGAACTTTTTAGAAAAACTTTTTAATTAATACATTTATTTTAAAAAAAATTCAATAATATTTTTTTTAGTGTTTATGTTTAATTTATAATTATTATCATAAAAAATATATAGTTAATATATATATATATACTCTTTTTATATACAACAAATAAGTTCCAGAGTCATTATTTAGTTTTTGATGCATTTTTTAGGTATAAAGCTTCTTTTATTTTATTTTTTTTTCTGTTTTATTTTTGTAAATCATATTATTTTAATAACTTTTTTTTAATATATAAATTGTGCATTTATTTGTGTTTTCCTGAAGGTTTGTGATGATGGTGTTCTAGTTGTATTTTTATATTGGACTATAATAAAAGATTTATATCATTTTTGTATTGCTTAAAATTTATTATAATTAGATTCTCTATTTCTTCTACTCATCTATTTATCTATTTTTTGTTTATATATTATATTTTATGAACAGCATTTAATTATTAAAGGGAAAGTCAACCTCAGATAATGCACTATTTCTTGAATATTATAAATCTCTATGCAATTGCTCACCAGTAAGTTTTAAAAAACTTAAGTGAATCACTTAAGTTTAGAGCATATTTGTATATACACCAATTCATACTGACCATGATCAGGGAAACA
>JAQFVV010009587.1:0-11426 GCA_028023455.1 Epiperipatus broadwayi | reverse complement strand
TATATATATATATATATATATATATATATATATATATATATATATATATATATATATTGTAACATAATAAATGAAGTCCAAAAGATATTACTATACCTGAGTAGTCCATAGAATGATCATAAGTAAAGGAGTCCAAATATCAAGAATTATGGGGAAATTGTTAATAACCAGTATTATAGCAATGTATTATAACTCAGGTATAAGAAATCACGTGAAGTGAGTACACTAGTAATTCAATAAAATATAACTCAGGTATACAGGCAGTAGGTTTTATCCACTTTCATTTCTTGGTTTGATGTTAAGTGCATGTTTAAACAAATACTAAGTGAATATGGTCTAGCAGGGCGCCACTAGATTATCTGAATCTAGACACGGTTATATCTAATAACCTTTTACATGTACCGGGTTTGAATCCCTTTTTGGTACTTTATTTCTAATAAAAAATGAGAGATTTTGCTTTTTGAGCCATATCACTATACGCACTAATATTGAGGTAAAAGTAAAACATCTTTAAACCAAAGTGGAGTTCATTGAACATAAATCATTTCTCAGATCTTAACATAACAAATGTGTTTCAATATTTTTATAAGTTCACTAGCTCAGATTATATATAACTAATTTAGGATGGCAATTCACTCATCCTTGCATGAAATAGATGATGGGATGTGGTTATAATAATACTAAGAAATCACTAAATATTATAAAATCAATATTTATTTATGGCCTTTAAACAGTTAAACAGCTCATTAATTAAAACGTTGATGGCGATGATGATGATGATAATAATAACAATAAAGACAAGGGTTTCAACTACAGCTCTAGGACTAAGCCTAAACATAAAACTAAATTTTATGAAGAAATTCATAATTATTTCTTAATTTTAGCATATTTACTTATATCTTAAATAACTAATATTCAACCATTGATGATGATGAATAATCACACTTAACAAAGACTACAATTAATGAAATATATACGCCTCGTTTAATAAAACAAACTAATATTTATTACTACATTTCTAACATATACATAAAAATTTCTAGATAAATATGAAAAGTGACATGAATAATAATAATAATAATTGATTATATAACAATCCTCAGATTAATTTTAAGTTCTTCCCCCTTTCCCTTCAAATGTATTTTGTATTACGTTGGACGTCACATTGACCATGATTTTCACTCCATGAGAAAAGTATTTAAAAAAAAATATTATCTGCTCATTGGCACACATACTTTAAAATCCAACATGTAAATAGAATGTAAAAAAAATGTTAGTAAAATTGAAAGAGCAAGTTTTAGAAAAGAGTTTTAAATTATTTTCTCCCCCTCCCTTCCAAGCGCTGAAATCTATACTGAACTTGAAACAAAATAATCTAATATTCCACTACTACTCATTATTTCACATTCACTCCCAATTATACACATATAAAAATATTATTATGTATGTGCGTGTTTTATCCCATAATAACAAAATATTATTAAAAACCAAAATAATAATAATATATCAGTTAAAACTAAAATCATAACACCATAAAAAAAAATTGTTTTACACATTAATATTTTTTTATAACTGTAACATTAATAAACAAATAATTTTCATACATTCAAGATCATTTATGAAGCTCAAAGTTATTTTTAGTAAGACATTCTTGTTTTAATCGATCTGAATAGTCTTTAAAGGTTCTTTAAATAAAATATACCACTTTATTGCTAAAATGTTTCTTAAGACTGATATCATAAAGAAAATAGATATAAAAAGTCATATTACCGATCTTTTGTTTGTGGCGAATTTCCAAGGGTTCAAACTTGTCTTGTATAAGGTTTATATTTCTGCAGCTACCATTTCCGTTTTATGTGGGAACAATCTCTTTCTTGAGGTGTATAACTATTTGATGATGGTGACTCTATTGAGGTTATTTGCTTTAGTGGATAATTTGGAAATCATTATATTAATTTTTCTTCTCTTCCTGTCAAGCATGTGGATGAAATACAGCAGTTGTTTTCCCATTTGTAAATTTTCTTGAGTTTAAAATCAGTTGTTGTAACAATTAATTGGACTTGATGATTAATATTTATCAGTAGATTAATTCATCTTCTTTGAATGCAGGTGAATGCTTTCTTCCTTCTATTAAAAACATCTTATTTATCTGGTCAGTTGAAAGGTGTAGAATATTATTTTAGACACATCTTTTCTTTCCTATGTGATGTGCAGCTTCCCCAGATGGTCCGGAACCGATGGGACATACATATAATTTTTCTAGCAAGACATTTTTTATATTTTCAGCATTCAATTTGATAGTTTAATAAACTGAATCATAAACAATAATCATAATAATAATTCAAGACAGCTTTTTATATCTGTATTTTTATATTGGACTATTTCCATCATCTAATATGTGTGTTGAATGTCTTTAGAAAAGTTTAATTTTTTAGTTAAATATTCCAAATGCATTCAACTGTTAGTAATATCACAGCAAACAGGTTAGTATATGCACCAACTGTTAGTAATATCACAGCAAACAAATGTTAATAATATCACAGCAAACAGGTTAGTATATGCACTAACTGTTAGTAATATCACAGCAAACAGGTTAGTATATGCATATACTAACCTGTTTGCTGTGATATTACTAACAGTTAGTGCATATACTAACCTGTTTGCTGTGATATTATTAACATTTGTTTGCTGTGATATTACTAACAGTTGGTGCATATACTAACCTGTTTGCTGTGATATTACTAACAGTTGAATGCATTTGGAATATTTAACTAAAAAATTAAACTTTTCTAAAGACATTCAACACACATATTAGATGATGGAAATAGTCCAATATAAAAATACAGCTAGAACACCATCATCACAAACCTTCAGAAAAACACTAAGCTTTTTATATCTAATTTTTAGCTAACTTAACCAATCAGAGATAGCATCACTTGCTATTTTTGGACAAATTTGTTTTAATTAGATCTCTAATTTATTTTCAACTAAATTATTTTTCAACTGAAAAGTTTAATCCTTTTTCCAGACACTTTTGTTTAAAAAAAAAATAGACTCAATCCTTATTTCCTTTCTTTTCTCTTTTTTCTTTTTTAACATCCAGGTAACACTTCAAATCTTTGAGCTTCCTTCTTTAGATCTTGAGATAAGACAATTTCAAAATTTAGAGTTCTGACCCATTATAAGCTTCCAAAGTGAAAAACAATTATTTACAAAAAAAATTGCTACAAAGATCGATATCTGATTAAACAGATTTCCTCTTTTAACAAAGAAAATTGTACAAAAAAAATAATTTGACAGATTTAATACTTCCTTTTCTTTCAATATTTAGGAAATGTAAATTTTTGTATGTAATGTACACACATCCTTCATTCTTTCAAATCATTCATGAACTAACCTTAAATAATATGATTGCTAGCTTAGTAATTATAACCCAATTATTTAATTAAGTCTGTAACTTTTAAATCCCAATTATAATTAAAGAAAAGCAAAATAAAAGTATAGAATAAAATATTAGAATTGATCAAGCATAGGTTAGTTTTAAAGAAAGTTAAAATGTTTAATATTTGAAATATAAAACAATTAAATAATTTACACATACATTGCCTATATGTATGCATTATAACTTTGCTTTTTAAAGAAAAATTAAATATTAAATAGTTTAAATGTGTGTATTACCTTTCTATCAACACACAAACAAGTAAAGCATGTAATTGTTGACCCATTCTTTCTCTGTTTAAAGCTTTTAGAACTGGACCTTGTAGGGTTTGAACTTGGATGCCCTACAGCTTCATTTATGATTATATAAAAATGTGATGATGATTTTGTTTTACACTTTCTTACATGCATATTACTATAAATTTGGCTAGTGACCAAATTGTAATGGCACAATATATATGTAAAATACAATTTAAATATTGTTAATGTAATTTAGTTGTCAATCTATTAAAATGTTTTCATATGGGTGTAAATAATCAAAATCAGAATGAATTATTTATATTATAATTTAATCATTATTTTAAATTATTCCAGTGAAGTTATTTAATAATAGAATAGTTTACATTTTATATATGTGTATCTTCCCTTGATTATAGTTTCTAGGATTCTTGTGGTCCTAAAACTAGCTCAGATATAATGGTATTTGTAATATATGTATTGGTATGTGTGTTTGGGCTTCTATATGCTTCTTTTTTAGAATTATGTAGTTGATGCTAAGGTCAGAAGGTTACCTTTAAAGATCACTCACTTTATTTTATAGATTTTATAATAATTAGTAATTCATTATCCATGAAACCATATGGCCTAGAGCATTGATGATCAGTATTGATATAATGATTCCAGAATTTTCCAATTTATATTTAATATTACAGTTATTATTAGCATTTATATATGTGCATAGAAATTAAATATTAATTGGCTTTTAGAATATGCTCTAAATTTGCCAGATAATGATAAGTCTATAATTTAGTCACAAAGGATGCTGTTGACTCTTCGTGATTATTTTTGGTGATACTATAATTACTTGTAATGGCTTCAAATGCTGATTTTTGCTAATTTTCTATGCTCAATACAAGAGCTATGTTTTAACTCATGACTCATTTTTTTATGATGATGATTTGCACTATCTTTGATACTCCTTTGTTTTGTACCATTACATTATAAATTGTATACAGCATTATTTTCCAAAGTTATATATAATTGTTGGTTTTGCCTAATGTTTCAGGTAGTGCAAAATAATCATTTGTATTAGCTATCCTAGATATATGTAAAGAATTAACAAATCTAACATGTTGTTCACATAAGGATGAAACTCATTGTATTCCAAATATATACACAACCTCATTTATATTTTGCCTACTAACTCATTTTTAAGCCATGCAAGTGATGAATTTTTAAGTCAATGTGTGTGTGCATATATATATATGTTGAACTAAATATTTTCATTGATTATTATTATAATAAACATTACAAATAAGGATATTATATTCATGAAAACAGAAATAACTTTTGCCTTTTGATGTGGCCAGAAAACTATCAATTACTACTAATTGACTGCTAAATAAGTTTTCTCTATTACCCTATAATAAGTATTTTCTTGGTGGTGTTGTTGAAATAAAACAATCATCTTTTATTTCAAACCCAAGTTGTTAAATGGATTTAAACCCAGAAAGCTAATTTTATAGGTGTGGGAATGTGAAAAGATATTTTTCTTGACATTTTGCAATTAATATTTTTAACTTTTCCTGAGATTTGTATATGTTGAATTAAATATTTTCATGGATTGTTATTATAATAAAGAATAGAAGTAATGAGATTATATCTATGTAAACAGAGATAGAAAAAAAGAATCTGCTTGCTATTGAGGTCTCCATATCCTTCTTTATGCACATATTTGTAAATTTTCAATAAATGACTGAAATAGAAGAAAATCTTTTTTTTTAATATTCACTTTTTCCCTATTCCATAGAAAGTGCAACTAAAAAGGTAAAAGTGTTGAAAGGAACAAAAAAAATTGTGTTGAAAACTTAAGTAAGTACAAGAAAAATTTGTATAGAACATTTATTTAGAAGTAGTAGAGAAGTTTTATATATATATATTTAACACAGACATTTAATATATATATATTTAACACAGACATTTAATGGTTGTAGTTATTTATATATATATATATGTGTGTGTGTGTGTGTGTGTGTGTGTGTGTGTGTGTGTGTGTGTGTGTGTGTGTGAAGAGAATATAATGGAGACAGAAAGAAGTTGGCTTGGAGAAAATATTTTGAGACTGGGATTGATAATTAATTAAATCATATACTTTATGTTGATATAAATTATTTAATAAATCAATAATTAAATATTTCATTTTCTTTTTCCAAAATAGTCAATTAATTCCAATATACAAATAATTCTACTCATATTTATTTTTTATATAAATCTTTTTGAGCTTTATGAATCTGATTTCTTTTTCATATTTATACAACCCATATAATATATCTTGACCTATGTTTGACCATATCCTGGGATCAGTTTTAGGGTTTATTTCTTTCTTCAGTTATCTTCATTTGACTTTGAGTGAAGATAACTGGACAATTGAGAATAGTCCTGGAAAATGATTCCAGGATATGGTTGAATTGTAAGAGAAAGTGTATAATAATAAATTTTGGATATAGATATGCTTCATACAATAAAAAACAGGATTTATAAGGGAAATGAATATGTAGAAGATTATTTATACAATGTGTTCCAATTAAAAAATGATTGGTTTTCTCTCCAAGGTATCTACAGCATTATATCTGAATCAGCAAACATGTATCATGACAATTTAGCTATTTGCCACAAAAATTGTAAGACATAGCATAATCTGGATGTCTTTCATATCTTAATCTACAATGGAACAACTCATTATTATCAAATTTTGATTTAATTCAGGAAAAACTATTAAAATGTTTGAAATGATTCAAATTGTGTATGATAATGAAGCAATGAATAGCAAAAATGTTTTGAAGTAGTTTGCAAGATTTCATGATGGCAGGGAGAGCATTGAAGATAATAGACGAATGTGTGAAATAGGTCCATTTTATGATGTCAAGAAAATTTTGTATTTTAAAAACTACTCAATATTTCTTTAATGTGCTATCTACAGGATGACTCATATACAGTGATTCTTACTGAGAATTTTTATCAGTGAGATAAAGATAGCTTTGTCTATAACTGTTTGGTAAATGTAACGAGAAATCTAAAAAACTAATAGAATGGTTTATTAATCAGGTATTCAATAAGTTTAAGTATCAAGAATGACAAAACTGAAGTCATCATCTATGGATCTTGAGCTACAGTTTGCCACTCAGTTACTGTTTTGAACCATGCAGAGCATAGCATCAGACCATGCAGAGGACAACTCAGAATGATATATATAAATTATTAATCAATGTCTGTATTCCAATTATAATAAAATATATATAATTATTCAAAACAATACAATAATTAATGCAGTAAAACAATATTTTAAAAAACAAATATAATAGAAGTACTTTCAACTATCTATGTAGTCGTTATCAACTAGATTCAAATTGTATTAGAAAAAACCGTTACAAATGTAAACAAAAAGTAATACGTCATACATCAATTTTCCCACAATTCATTAATTTTTATATTGGTGGCCTGTCTGTTTATCAAATGTTGCTTTTCACTTTTTATTAACATAACTTCTTTAATTTTGCGTTTATTATTATTTCTTTCAATACACAAAATCTTAACTTCATCAAAATCAAAATTAAAACCATAATTACATGTTACATTATGATCAAAAAATACTGATGGTGATCATAACGTAACATGTAATTATGGTTTTAATTTTGATTTTGATAAAATTAAGATTTTGTGTATTGAAAGAAATAATAATAAACGCAAAATTAAAGAAGCTATGTTAATAAAAAGTGAAAAGCAACATTTGATAAACAGACAGGCCGCCAATATAAAAATTAATGAATTGTGGGAAAATTGATGTATGACGTATTACTTTTTGTTTACATTTGTAACGGTTTTTTCTAATACAATTTGAATCTAGTTGATAACGACTACATAGATAGTTGAAAGTACTTCTATTATATTTGTTTTTTAAAATATTGTTTTACTGTATTAATTATTAGACAGGGTACGAGCACAGACTTTCACATGACCCACCACTCTCCATACTATCTCATAACCCTGATACACCTGAACACACATATGTCGAAAAGATAAATAATCACCAATATATGTATTTCATGCTAAACCAGCAATCATCAGTTGGTCCAGATTACCATCTCTACACATAAATGCTACAAGTGCTCAGATATATATTAAGATAGCAAATCTTCCCACTTTAATGGACAGGCTTCAATGTACTCCATACTCCAACTCTTCAACTGTCCATCCAATTGAAAATCTGATGATGGAACGCTCAAAGGCCACCCTTAGGCCGAGATTGTTGTCACACCCATGTTGACCTAAAGATCAATCTGACCCCTCATGTACAGGACATAATCCATTAAATACATATACAAGGGATAGGCAGACATCTCTAATATGTAATAGATGAAATACCCAGGCTTATATATACCTGTATCTATATATGTAATAGACAGGGTACGAGCACAGACTTTCACATGACCCACCACTCTCCACACTATCTCATAACCCTGATACACCTGAACACACATATGTCGAAAAGATAAATAATCACCAATATACGTATTTCATGCTAAACCAGCAATCATCTGTTGGTCCAGATTACCATCTCTACACATATATGCTACAAGTGCTCAGATATATATTAAGATAGCAAATCCTCCCACTTTAATGGACAGGCTTCAATGTACTCCACACTCCAACTCTTCAACTGTCCATCATCAGATTTTCAATTGGATGGACAATTGAAGAGTTGGAGTGTGGAGTACATTGAAGACTGTCCATTAAAGTGGGAGGATTTGCTATCTTAATATATATCTGAGCACTTGGAGCATATATGTGTAGAGATGGTAATCTGGACCAACTGATGATTGCTGGTTTAGCATGAAATACCTTTATTGGTGATTATTTATCTTTTCGACATATGTGTGTTCAGGTGTATCAGGGTTATGAGATAGTGTGGAGAGTGGTGGGTCATGTGAAAGTCTGTGCTCGTACCTTGTCTATTACATATATAGACACAGGTATATATAAGCCTGTGTATTTCATCTATTGTATTAATTATTGTATTGTTTTGAATAATTATATATATATATATATTAATATAATTGTAATAAACTTCAAACATTCATATATGGATATGTTTTACACATCTATATTGAAGCAGTCGGATCTGAGTTCGATCCTAGCTTCATGTTATTTACCCTAATACTGACCTTAAATTTCCGATGCAATGGGGCTTTATACGTTCAATCCACGCTAATTTCCATAATGAATAAGTTATTTCAAATGCGTAGCAAAATTAATTAGTTTAGTTTAAAATTGATCAATTCTCTAAATAAATTCATGATAAAATATTCATGAATTTATATATATTAAATTGCGTGAATTGTGCGTATATATATTTGTAAATATTAAATATATATAATTGTTCGAAAGTTTCATTGCGTCGGGAATACTTGTTTTTTTTCACCTTTAAATAATTTGTAAAGTTTCGGTGATTAAAAGCTACATTCCTTCGATAAGCTTTAAAATTCTTAAAAACAATAGTAAAGCTTTATGAATTGGAAAAAGATAAGGATTCATTTTTCTAATTAAATCATTTTCAGATTTTAAGAATTCATTTTCAATTAGAGAAGGAATTCAAGCTAATTAGTTTGAAAGCCTTATCGAGGGAATGTATTTGAAAACAACTAATTATAAAAAAACACATTGATAATAAAATGAGCGCTAGCCGGAGGCATCAGTGAACAGTATATATAGCCCTGAAAAGTCAGGAAAAAAGCTAGCTTTGTTGTAGAATAGTGCAGTGAACTCTGTGCATATTAATTTGTATTTCATCATGATAGAGGGCTAGAACATCAGGAATCTGGCTACGGTTCCTAAAGTCCCGAGAAATCTTCAATGGAGCTGCTGAACCTTTTTCCGGACCGATCATTCTGCTAAAATTATGAAAGCTACTAAAATACTGTTCCAGTAGTCAACCAATGATGCCTACGTTTTCAACAACTTGGAGGTGCAACTTAAGGACCAGCGGAAGGGGTAATATATTTCTATAATGAACGTTAAACTTTCTGGCCAGTTCGAACTTTATTTTACTCTCCTCCTATTTAAGAGCTCTTTATTTTTCAATGTAAAAATATTTATAAAATGCTACTGTAAATCTATAGCTAATTCTTTCAATCTCTAGTCTTTAAACTTTTCCTTTTCTTACCTGGCGGTTCGTTTAATATATATATTTGTATGCTTTATTAATGTTGTTTATTTAAAATTATATGACAATAATCTTTCAACTCGATGAGCTCCCCCGTTCTATTTGCCTCACGCAAATATTATAATATTAATTTCAAATAGTAATTCTCACCCATTAGAACTAAATTTATAAGTTCTATCAATCATCGAGTCGAAAGAAAATATTACATGTTTATGATTTTTATAATTGGCTAATAATAAACTATTAGCTCCGTTTTCCACCTATGTCCCCAGCTCCTAAGTTACAAGTGTTTATATATATTCATATAATGTTAAAATGCTATTTTCTTGCTTCACTAATGTTGATTTATTTATCTATATATATATTTAAAATGTTTTTGCAAAAGGGTCGATAAAGGGTTAAATATATTTTAATTCAACTTTTGTTAGTTTGTATTAATATTCAGGAAGTGCACGATAATTAGGGCATAATTAATATAGTTTATAAATGTTTTAAAATGGTTCGATAAAAGCTCGTTTGACTTTAATTAATTGGTCAAGTCATCACGTAGAGCATTCTACATGGGTTTTATTTTTCAACGATGACTATCAAGTCATCATCATCGAACGTTGCTGACGCAGGGCAATCTTCCGCTTTGTTAGGCTGGTCGGTGATCATATTCTCTTATTTAAATTTCTCAAGGAAGAAAGTACTTCCTTTCGTATTCATTAGTCAAAGGGCGTAAGACTTGTTAGATGCAAGCTGCCATAGGACTTCGATCATCGACTAGCGATCGTATTTCAATTTTCCTCTCTGTCTCGTAAACCGTCAGTACCATTGCATCTTTGTTCCGGTAAAACCCTCTCCATGCTCGTAATTCGTGATGAAGTGATTTAAATTAAAGTCGAACAAATTCTCAAATATATTACTAATTAAATAAGTTTCAAATCAATTTTAAAGTTATGCCCTAAAATTACGTTTTGCTCTTCATGAATAGATTCCCGAATGTGAAATATAAATCTCACATTCCACCGTAATAAAATTAGAGCAATCATTTCCGTTCTAAATGAGTACCTTTATCTGCCTTTATATTTCTCGTTGGGGGCATAGACATAGAATTCTATGTTGCGTAATAATTGTTGGCATATGATAAGGACCGCCACTCTTGTTATATTTGTAAATTCTCTTAAAGACTAGAGGTAATTAATGCATTCTATGTTTTATGGAAACGAAACAAATTATTCTTATTAAATATTTTCTAATATACTTGGTTTCTTAGTTCATTAGTCTTTTATAATTATTTAAATGTTAATACTCGCTGTCTGTGTTGGCAACCCGAACATACATATGATTCAATTTATAAAATTATTCAAAGTATATAAATTCTTAGATGTTAGTGTTACTCAGGAGTCTCTAGTCCTCACCAACCATTGAGCTAGTTCTTGGCGCATAGCACTGTGCCGTCGATTTCTGCTATCTGAGCTGTTGAGTTGGGTTTGAATTCAGTTTTGATTCAGCTGAGTTTGAATCCGATTTGACTTGCGGTGGTGGTGGGTTTCGACCGGTACAA